>PVIA01005732.1:0-95047 GCA_004024845.1 Tonatia bakeri
GCCCCTACAGAGCCAGCAAGCTGGCTGACACTGTCTGACCCACCTGGGAGACCCCCAGAGACTCTACCCCAACCAGGATAGGGGCCTGCCTAAGCTCCTTTTCCCTGTGGGAGGCTGGTCTTGGCTCATGCTTCACGGCTTCCTAAATCTTCTCAAACAAGCAACAGCTGGCCTCAGTGAGCCCAGGCCAGGCACTAGCAGCAGCCAGCCTACATTCACAGCTTGGCTTTGCCTAGGAATCTCCAAGCCCAGCACAAGTAGCAGGCATCTCAGATTGCTTTACAGCTCAGGCAGGGTGGCCCCAGGCAAAACACAAGCAGGGACTGACCCTGGCCTGTACCACCCAGGAAGCCCCAGGGCCAGCGCACCCAGTGGACAGCTACAGGCCACACGGGAGCACCGCCACCCTGCCTCTGCACAGCCGATCCTCCATGGAGGGCGGAGGTTGGTGTTCAGTGGTCACAGACAATCCTCGCAGCTCACTGGCCTGGGTAAATCCCTCCCATTGGTCTGCCAACAGCAGTCAAGGCTCAACTGCAAGAGGAGGGTGTACTCAGCCCACGTGAAGGATGCACCTCAAGTGCCCAGCCTGGGTGATAGAGGAGGCTGTGTCACCGGACCCTACAGGACACCTACTGCATTAGGCCACTCTACCAAGACACGGAGTCAAGGCAGCTGTACCTAATACATGGAGACAAACACAGGGAGGCTGCCCAAATGAGGAGACTAAGAAACAGGCCCAAACGAAAGGACAGATCAAAACTCCAGAAACAGAACTAAACAAGATGGAGATGAGCTGTCTGTCGGATGCGGAGTTCAAACACCGGTGATCAGGACGCTCAAGGAGCTCAGTGAGGACCTCGGCAGCATAAAAAAGACCCACTCAGAAATGAAGGATGCACTTATTGAAATAAAGAACAATTTACAGGGAAACAGCAGTAGAGTGGATGAAGCTGAGAATCAGACCAGTGATCTGGAACATAAGGAAGCAAAAGCAAACACTCAGAACAACAAGGAGAAAGAATCCAAAAAAACAAGGATAGTGTAAGCAGTCCCTGGGACAACTTGAAGAGGTCCAACGTTTGCATCATAGGGGTGCCCAAAGGAAACCAGAAAGAGCAAGAAAATGGAAACCTATGTGAAAAAATAACGACAGAAAACTTCCCGAATTTGGTGAAGGAAACGGACATGCAGGTGCAGGAAGCACAGCGAGTCCCAAAGACGAACGCAAAGAGGCCCCTGCAAAACTAATCAACATGCCAAAGGTTAAAGATGAAGAGAGAATCTTAAAAGCAACAAGAAAAAAGAAGTTAGTTTCCTACAGGGGAGTTCCCTTACGACTGTCAGCTGACTTCTCAAAAGAAGTTCTGCAAGCCAGCAGGGACTGGCAAGAAGCATTCAAAGTCCTGAAAAGCAGGGACCTACAGCCAAGACTGCTCCGCCCGGCACAGCTGTCACTTAGAATGGAAGGGCAGATAAAAAGCTTCCCAGACAAGAAAAAACTAAAGGAGTTAATCGTCACTAAACCATTGTTATGTGAAATGTTAAAGGGACTTACTTAAGAAAAAGAAGATCGAAGGAAAGAATAAACAAATGGGACCTCATCAAATTGAAAAGCTTCTGCACGGCTAAAGAAAACAGCATTAAAATGAAAAGAGAACCAACTGTATGGGGAAAACATATTTGCCAATGATACCTCGGACAAGGGTTTGATCTCCACAATATATAAAGAACTCACACGACTCCACTCCACAAAAGAAAAAAAACAATGAAAAAATGGGCAAAGGACCTAAACAGACACTTCTCCAAGGAGGACACACAGAGGGCCCAGAGACACATGAAAAGATGCTCAGCATCGCTAGCCATCAGAGAGATGCAGATTAAAACCACAAGGAGATACCACTTTGTACCGGTCAGAACGGCCGTCATAAACAAAGCAACAAACAAGTGTTGGAGAGGTTGTGGAGAAAAGGGACCCTAGTGCACTGTTGGTGGGACTGCAGACTGGTGCAGCCACTGTGGGAAACAGCATGGAACTTCCGCAGAAAACTTACAACGGAACTGCCTTTTGATCCAGCAGTTCCACTGCTGGGATTATACCCTGAGAACCCTGAATACCAGTTCAAAAGAACCTATGCACCCCAATGTTCATAGCAGCACAATTTACAATAGCTAAGTGCTGGAAGCAGCCTATGTGCCCATCAATAAATGAGTGGATCAAAAAACTGTGGTACATTTACACAATGGAACACTACACAGCAGAAAAAAAGAAAGAACTCTTACCTTTTGCGACAGTATGGATGGGGCTGGAGACCATTATGCTAGGTGAAATAAGCCAGGCCATGAGGGACAAATACCATATGACCTCACCTTTAACTGGAACATGGTCAACAAAAGAAAAACACAAACAAAATATCACCAGAGACATTGAAATTAAGAACAATCTAACAATAGCCAGAGGGGAGGGGGGAGAGGACAATGGGGAAAGGGTTTTCAGGAACTATTATAAAGGACACACGGACAAAACCAAGGGGGAGGGTGGAAGCAAGGGAGGGAGGCGGGTTTAGCTGGGGATGGGGGGCATGGTGGGGAGAAAATGCAGACAACTATAATTGAACAACAATAAAGTAATTTACAAAAAAATATATAAATAAATAAAATAATGATCTTCTTTTTTTAAAAAAAGGGAAGAAAAAAAAGGAGATCAAAACTATGAACAATAAAATGGCAATAAATGCCTGGCTAATATAGCTCAGTGGGTTGAGTGCTGTCCTGCAAACCAGAAGATCACCAGTTTAAATCCCAGTCAGGGCACATGCCTGGGTAGAGGGCCTGGTCTGCAACTGGGGGTGCATGAGAGGCACCCATACATTGATGTTCCTCTCCCTCTCTTTTTCTTGCCCTTTCTCTCTCTCTAAAAATAAATAAAATCTTCTTAAAAATAGCAACAAATGCATATCTATCAACAGTTGAATCTAAAACAAAACTATACACACAGAAGAGCAGACAGAATCACAGATATGAGGAGCTTTTCCAGGGCTGCCAGACGGGAGGGGCTGGGGGGCATGGGGGGGGTTAGGAAGTACAAACAGGCAGACACAGAACAGCCATGGGGGTGTAAAGTGCAGAAATGGAGCAGCCAAAGAGCATGACCCACGGACATGAACCATAGTGGGGGCTGCCTGGGGGACTGGGGGTGCAAGAGGTAGGGGGTCAGACAGGGGAAATCAGGAAAACTGTAATAGCATAATCAGTAAAACATAATTAGAAAACAAAAAATAAAACGTGACAACCTCCATTTGGTTGAAGACATCAGGATACCCTTCAGCCCCCGACTTTTGGATCCCCAGCCTCTGTGCAGGTTGGGATGCAGCTGTCCAGCAGGGTCCTGGGACTCTCCCTCACCCTCATCTCCCAGCTTCCTGGGTGGGTGCCCTGGGTGGATGGGTTGGTGGGTGGGTAACACTCACATCCCCTCTCCTTGGGTGCCTGCCGGGCTTTTGGGGTCCCCTCCCTACTGGTGTTGGAAAATGTCCCCCAGGGTCTGGGGACAGGGTCTCCCCACCCAGGAAGCCCAGCCGTTGGGGTCTCATCACTGCCAGGTCCTGTCTGTCCCCCTTTCCCAGCCAGCTTCTGGGGCTGCGGGCGGTCTGACCCTGGCCCCAGGGCTGGCCCGACCATTGGTCTCCACCAGTCTTCCTGTTGCTGCTGTCTCCTCCCAGGACCGCCCTAGAGTCACCTGACAACGACAGTGACTTCTGCTCCCTGTGCTCAACCACCAAGGCCCCGCCTCACCTCTGAACGCTCCAGGGAGGCCCCCTGAGGCCATGCCCTTGCACAGGGCCATTTGCCAACCATCTGATCAGGCCTCACTGCCCTGCTCCAGTGCCCTTGGTCTTCTCTGCCCCTCTGGAGGTCTCTGTGCCTGTCACCTAAGTTCTCCATGTGCACCGAGACGGAGGACCCACTGTCCACGCTGCCTCCCGGCCACACATCACTCCTGCACCCCCACCAACAGGCGCTTGACATGCGGGAGAAGCTGCCAATGACGAGCAGAATAAACGAATTTGTGCAGACCGCTGGCTGGAGCCTCGGGTAGGGGAGTGCCTGGAGTGGCAGCTGCTCCCCACCCCCGAGTCCCAGGCAGGGCCTGGCCAGGCACTCAACCCGGGCCCTTCACAGGCGATGGATCAGATGCCAAGTTTGAATCTGGGCCCTGGACCAGCTATGCACGCCTGTCCACGTTGGCTTCTGCAGCATGGAACAGGGACAGGTTCCAAGTACTGGCTTGGTCTGCTGTGCCCAGACCTGGCCGGTGGCACAAGGCCCACAGCATCTCCCAGGAACAGGCTGGTGTCCACCCACTTGTGGGCCCGAGAGCACCAGGTGCCCAAGCTCTTCACGGCAGACGACAGTGGAGCCCCCCAAATCCAAGGAGCGTGGAGCTGAGCCAACCCCACAGCCCACACAGTGGCCCCAGCTCAAGGTCGGCGGAGCTCTCTTTCTGTCTAGTTTCCTCTCAAACAGCACTTGTCTGATAACCTACTGTCTGGCGGGACGCCAGTCACTAACTGGCAATCTCGAGTGCAGTGGGTTAGCACAGGGCCGCGGGTTCTTTGACCCGCCTCCCACTAAAGGGCGGGGATTAACAGCCCCTTGAACATGATAGAGCCCAGAGAACTTCCCAGACTGCCATGGAACACTTGCCGCAGCCACCTGGCTCCCTTCTGGGACACACTGAAGGACACACGCAGACCCAGCGGGGCGACCAGAGCATGGGGGTGGGAGCCCCCGCGGTCCAAGTCCTCGGCCCAGGTGTGAGGCACAGAGCGGGGATGCCCGAGAGGGACGCTCAGCCCAGCCCGCTCTGTGCAGCCCGCACAAGACGCCCAAACAAGGACTGCCAGCCACGGCGCTCCGAAACTCTGGACCGGAGACCACGGGCAATGACCAGTGATGCAGGTGGCTTCACACCACCAACTCCGGGGACAGTGTGCTAGTGGCCACGGCAACCACGGCAGTGACCCTTCACGAGGCAGATGGAGCCAAAGGCCGTCTCTCCACTGGGGCCAGCGGAGGCTGGCGAGAAGAGGGACGTGGCCACGCGGGTGAAGGCAGCGCAGACGGTCACCACCGCCTGTTTTCATCTGGTGGGACCCAGGCACCACTCGCTCTTCCACGGGACACGCGTAGGCGCCCTGTGCAGTGGTCCTGAGGACAGCCTGGGGGGCACCCTGGGCCGGTGCCGCCCACTGACACTGTGGGCGACGCCTCCAGGACCGCGAGCGTCCCTCCGAGGGCTGCAGCTCAAGGACAGAATGGCCAGTCCCCACCCGCCAAAGCCTCGCTGACTCCACAGCCCGCAAGCGGCAGGTCTGGACAGCAGGACGTCGGTTTAAAAGTGTGCAGGAACATGGCCTGACATGCAGCTTTGCCAGTCAATGAGGCACAAAGTCACGTCTTAAAATGGAGGTTGTCGTGGTCACCGCTCTCCTGGTGCGAGCAGACAGTCATTTCACTACAACAGAAAGGACGCCGGCGGGCTCCCACTGGCTGGACAGAAGGCGCGGGTCCTGATTGCGGCTGGCCTGCTCCCTGGCTGGGCTCTCTGGGTCTGCGTTTCCTTGACTGCAAGCAGGAAGGAACGACCCACTACAAGCCACAAGGAATCAAATTAAACAACATGCAAGAAAATGCCCGGGTTCCTGGTACACATGTTTAAATTACGACCACTTATAACAGATGCTTAAAAAAGTGTGACAGTCAACTCTCCCTTAAAAGATACTGCTGCAGAAAAAGCTGAAAGGGTTTGTACTTAAAAATATTGGGTTTTTCCCAGCTGGTGTGGCTCAGTGGATTGAGCACTGGCCTGTGGACCAAAGGGTCCCCAGTTAGATTCCCAGTCAGGGCACAGGCCTGGGTTGCGATCCAGGTCCCCAGTAGGGGGCGCTTGAGAGACAACCACACATTGATGTTTCTCTCCCTCTTTTTCTCCCTCTCTTCCCCTCTTTAAAAATAAGTAAGTAAAATGTTTTTAAAAAGTAATTGCTTTTTTTAAAGTTTTTTTTTCAAATGTTTGCCATGCATCTGTGAAAAATACCTAAGTGCTCCCCTGGTTCTTTTCTCCCTCAGTGAAAGCAGAGGAGTCTCCCTAGATGGCTGCTCCCGGGCTCGAGGGGTAACTGTCTCTGTGACAGGGAGACGTCCCAGCGCAGCCACTTAAAAAGAAAAAAACAGTGACGCTGGTGTTTTCTCCATTGTGTATGCCCCACAGCAACAAGGACTGTGCTCCCCTCTGCGGCCCCCAGATCCAACCTAGGTCAAATCACGTCACGGGCAGGGCAGAACCATAACGACGGCCACCCTGCAGTGCAAGCCTCAAAGTGGCATCACACAGTGTGCCACAGGGACAGGGCCCCAGACCAGTCCCAGGCCATGCATGTGAAGGGGACAGAGAGGGGCCGTCTACTGAGCCACGGGAGTGGGCCAGGCCTGCCACGGCCACTGCCCACAGAGCGAAGTGGACTGGGAGGGGACATGGGCCAGACCCAGAATCCCTGAGCAGGGAAATTCCTCGAAGACTAGAACTCCTGCACTAACTAACCTATTTTAAAGAAAAGCTGCTGTTTCTACACAATTTCAATTTCAGAGTCATACTCAAGAACTTCGAAATAACCAGGACAAAGTGTTCTTATATGCTCTACCTGTGAGAGTCTACCATCGGTGCCACGGACTACACCTCCCTGCTGGGACCTGCTGGGGCCCGGGTCACACTCAGTCACAGGGAGTGAGATGATGGCTGACTTGTGTGAGGAAGCAGGATCTACAGACTCAAGTCCAATTCCTTAAGTACCGTGAAACCGAAGCAGACCCTTGATGTCTCACCAGTCTTTAAAAAGTTCTCAGTGCTGAACGATCGTCAGAGTCGATGGGAGGGGGTTTCCGCCGAGTTTTAAAGTTGTGGACGTTCAGGATCAAAGCGGAGGTACCGGAGCCAAAATGCAAACCGCCCCGTCTAGATGTGCGCTCGCGCTGAGAAGACGGGAGGAACAGGCGAGACCAAGCACCGTGCACCGCGGCCCCCAGCGCCCCCTGCGCCGCCCGAGTCCCAGACTTACGCCCTGCGCTGTGTGCAGCCGCCGTGCCCAGGTCGCTGGGAGGGTCCGGCCTTCCACGTCGCCCGGGCCACCTTGGAAGCTCCCCTAACGCACAGTGTGTCACGTCAAACTTCCTGCTTCTCTCGCTTCAAAAGGACCAGCACACGAGTCGCAGGAACGACCACAGCTCGGATAGGCGACACCCACGTTGGTTCAACAAGTGACAGCGCGGCCCAGGCGCGGACGCTTACAGCCAGAGGGTGGGTGGAGGGAGTGGGGTCCTGGGGCGCACGTGCAGTCCTGGGGCGCGGGGGTCCCGGGGCCGGTCCGAGGAGTCTCGTGGGAAGCAGGAGTCCCAGTCCCGGTCTCGAGCCCCGGGGCCCCGCGCCCTCAGCCACCCATCCGCTGCGCTCTCGGGGTCCAGCGACGAAAACGCTGGCACCGACGCGAGTGGCAAAGCATCAGGCCGCGCTGGCCGGGCTGTGAACAGTGACAGCAGCCGGACAGTCCGGTGCAAGTTCACATGCGGTCCCGCGCCGGGCCGCGTGCGCACGGCCCCGAGGGGCGCGCACGCACAGGCGTGGGCGCGCCGGTCACCGCCTCGCAGGCCGACGCCGGGCCGGTACCTCAGTGCGTTCGAACAGCGGGAGCCACGGCCGGCCTGGCTGCGCGGCTGAATCGCCGGCCCCGCAGGCCGCGCTCTTCCCACAACGCCCAACACGCCTCAGCCCTGGAGGACCACACCGCGCGGCTCCGCCCCCTCGTGCCGCGCTCATTGGCCGCCCAGCCGCAGCCACCGCCCCTCAGTGCCTAGGGAGAGGCGGGGCTGCGTCCGGGTGGGCGGGGACTTATACGTCAGAGGCGGGCCAGCCCCGACAGAGGGCACGGAGCTGCGCCTTGGTGGGCAGGGCCTGAGACGCGAGGGGCGGGCCAACGCCATGGGAAGGGCGGGGCTGTGTCTGGGGCGGAGCCTGCGGCGGCAGGGGCGGGGCTGCACCAGTGTAAGGGCGGGGCATACGGGGACGTGGGTGTTTTCTAAGCCACAACTTTTTCCGAAATCGCGAAAGTGGGCGGCAACTGTGACTCGAGGTGGCGGTAGGCCTCTGGACAAGGAAGACCGGTGTCCCCGCCGGCCACCTGGCCATTCCAGGGCATCCGCCTTGCAACACCGGGGTCCCCACTTTCTGGAAAGAACCCGCCCTGCCGGTCACCTGAGCAAGTCTCTTTAAGAGCCTGCTATTGGCCATCAGCAACACAACAGGACAAAAAACAAAGACGAGTTATAAGGACTGGAAAGGAAAAAGTGAAAGTGCCATTATTTATACCAAACATGGTTCTCTACAAAGAAGTACCAAGAGAAGATAGGGCCAACATGTGATAATAGCTTCCGATGCAGACCACGGTCCACCCACGGCAGTGGGGGCTGAAGCTTTTCACCCGCGACAAATGGGAACGTTTGGGAAAGTACCCTTCTCGACAGTTGGGTTCCTGTGCGTGGACGTGAGGTTTTCAGACCTTTACGTGGAAGGTCTTATCTGAATGGAATGGCGAGAACACCTCGTTCCTGAACGGGAAGACAGCCCAGGCGTGGCGGTCTTGCCGACCACCTACATGTCCTCACTCCTTCTGCTTGCTTTCCCATAGGATTTGTCACTGCTGAGTTTTGAGAGTTCTTGACATATTTCAGGGGCAAGGCTTTTGTCCCTGACGTGCTTTGCAAGGATTCCCCCTGCAGCTGGTCTCTTCACCCTCTTACCAAGGCCCTCCGCCAATGAAAACGTTCTCCTGCCCCCGGCCAGTGTCACAGGTTTTCCTTGTGTGGATCGTGCTTTTGGTGTCAAGTCTAAGACCTCTACCTAACCCTAAACCCCTGTGATTTTCCCACAAGTGTGATAGTCTCACACTTGACATTGGAGTCTGGGGCCCATTTGAGGGTAACTGCTGGTGGAGGTGTGAGGTGGAGGCTGGAGTCCAGAACAGGGCCTGTGGACGCCTGATCACTGGGCCTCAGGGGGCCTCAGGGGGCCTCAGGGGGCCCCAGGGCTCTCCGCCACCATAACAGCTGCCGCCACCGAGCACTAGTGAGCAAGTGGCATCCACACTGTCCTTTAATTCTTAGAACCAGCCTATGAGGTAGACACTTTCATCCTGGTTTTATACACGGGGACACGAAGCCCTGTCACACAGCTGGAAGGGACAGAGCTGGGACCAGGATGGCACGTCTGCGTTCCTCGCCCTACACAAAGTGCCTGACATTCAGGCCAGGTGGCACGCTCCAGGGCCCGGCCCACTCCGTGTCTTTCCCAGGGGGCCAGCCCCGAAGCCCCCGAGTGCCTGTATCTGGAGCCTTTGCTTCCCACCCACCTACACCGAGGGAACGTTTTTACATAAAGCTGTATATGCACCTTCCGAAGGCATTTTACTACAGAAAGTAATCGTTCTTTTAAAAGCATACTACAGTTCACATCATTTTAAGTTGAAGCTATGGGTTGGGAGTTTATCCTCAGACACATCACTCAGCAATTAAGAACTTCTCAGCTGGAGTCCACTCGAGCTGACGTGTAAGGTGAAAAATCTTCCGGCTCGTGACCAACCGTGCAGTCACTCCCGGTCAAGGCAGGCTCCCGGACAAGCACACGAGGAGGAGGAGCTGCAAGGTCAGGCCTCGCTGGTCCTGGGAGTCCAGCAGCTCTGGATGAAGAAGCAACACACTCCGGTGGGGGACTTCCCCCCTGGGGCCTCGGTCCCCATGGCTCCACACTGCGGAGGCTGCTGCGCCAGGCGGGCGCGCCCCTATCTGAAGTGTGAGTTTCACAAAGCGGCCCAAGTCCAACGAAGGCCTGCACGTGAAAGCAAAGAACACAGCAATGACAACAAAGAAGAGAACCTCAAAACAAAGCACCCCTCGAGATTCTGAAAGTGAACACGCAGCCCAGCGATCCAAAAGCACACTCCCCACACCCACCCGCATGTGCACACAGCCATCCCTGGCTCAGAGGAGACAGCTCACACAGTGCTTCCCGAGGCACTCACGGATGGCCAGTCCGGTAACATGACCTTACCCAGCAGGCCTTTCCGATCTGCCTACGGGGAAAAAAGAAGACACTGTGAGCTCACCGGAAGAGTCACCCGCCTGGGTCCAGAAAGCCCCAAGTGCAGCCTTTGGGTCCAGGCTGTTGACTCACCTGGGTGCTCATCGCCATGGTCCTACCAAAGGGACAGAGGGACTCGACAGCGGAGTTGCTGAGAAAGGGCACCTGGAGGTCAGGGTCCTGACAGGCCGGCGAGAACCCAGAACAGCCTCCCAGTACCCGGGAGCAGTGAGCGGGGGGTTGGGGGGCTGGATGACCACCCCGATGGGCCAGCCCGGCCACATCCATCTGTACACAGGGAGCCAGGAAGGTGACGCACCAAGGGGACCGAGACAGCCGTCAGCCTGGAGCTGTGAAGATTCATCGGGCTGGACAGACTCAATTCAGTCCCGACACTTCCCGGTTTGGCGGACCAGGCTGAGACCAAAGGCACCTCCGTCCCAGCCGGCTGGTTATCTGTAGCTCACTCAGAAAATCCTGGATTACATTAACAGCATTAAAAGGCCAGCACAAAAGCCTTGAAGTTCGATTTCCTTGGGGCTTCTGAGCCTTCCAAGAATTGAAATGTGAAGGAAGAGCTAGCAGCCAGAGCAGATTCTTCTAGAACCCAAGTCAGATATCGTGCTCCTGCTCAAGGCCACCCCAGCTGCCCACCTCACTGACAGGAAAGCCCAAGTCCACCCCCCAGCCCCAACCCTGACCTCTCTTTCACCAGCTCCGGCCAGCCCAGGCACCTTGACTGGGTTTAGGGCCCCACACCCACCCTCCCCAGGCCTCCGGGTCTCACCCCCCTGTAGCATCAGCCCCAAGTCCAGACCCTCACACTGAGACTGGCACTCCTCAGATGGCGGCCATCAGCCTGGACACCTAGGAACAGAGAGACGGCGCACCTGCCCTCTGCCCTCTGAGTGGAAGGCAGGAGTCCTGACCACAGCAGTTCCTGGTCCTGTCAGGGACCTCCGTGCCCCGCCCTATGGAGCCCCCTTTCCAGGAAAGGGGCTGCCTGCAGCTGCATAGCTTTCTCAGCCTGTGCACTGTCCCCTTCAGTCCAAACTGGACGCGTGTTTAACAATGTGATTTTCGAAAGCTTCTGAGTCTCCTGTGAACAGTACTGGGGTTCCTTTGACAAAAGCCACATACACAGGCCTCCTCAAAACAAGCCCTGCCCTGCCTTGTGCCCCTGCTGCGGGACCAGGCCCCACATTTCTCGGAAGTCCTCCTATTGACAGCAGCACTCCTAAGAAGCCCTAACACTGCCTTGTCTGGCCACAGAGCACGTCCTGCTGGCTGCCCTCCGACCTCGGTTCTGCTCAGAGGCCGTTTCTTGGAGTTGGCCTCACTCGCCATCTGGAAAGGCTGGGACAGCTGGGACCTTCCAGGGCCGCTCTGCACGTGGACCAGCAGCTTCGCTCCTGTTACTGGGGGTGCAAGCGGCAGGCAGCCAGAGGAGCCTTCCGAGCAGACCAGCAGTCTCACTTGGGTCGTGTCACTGCCCGTCTCCCAGCACCACGCTAGCATGTGACATCCCTGCCCTCCCCGCCCGATGCCTAGCCTCCCACACCTGAGGACCTGACTGGCAGCCTGCACACCAGCCCCCTCAGGGCCTTCGCACCTGCTGCCGTGTGTGGGGTAAGTGCTTGTTCCCAGTGGCTGTCCCTGCTGAAATGCCACTATCGGGCCTCTCCCAACCACTCGTGTGTCCCACCACCCAGGGACCACTCCCCCCCGCTCCCTTACTCTTTAACCTGACACCACATTTACTATCTTGCCCCCAGCAGGGCACTACTGCCTGCATGTCCCCAGTGTCTGCTGGACTGTCCCCAGCGAGGCATGGGCTCAGCAAACGCTGGATGACCTAGGATGGGCTCCTGCCCTTCGGAAATGCTTGGAGCCTAGTTCCAAAGCCCACCCCTGGCTTGAAGCGAGTTTTGAAGGAGTGCTTGGGGCCTGTGGCCGGGGGCAGCAGCAGCAGGCAGGGCCCTGTCCAGCACTCACTCCACTCCAGTGCAGACTCTGCAGCCTGTCTTGGGAGACAGGGCAGGCCAGCAGCCCGCACACCCAGGCCCCGGTGTCCTGGGCGAGCACTGGCACGCGCTGCACGGACTGCTCTAGCTCCGGCCACGGCCCTGCCGCAGGGGCAGGACCTCCTCAGCAGGAAGCCGGGGGGCGGGGGAGGTAACAAGCCTGGGCCATGGTTCTGGTTCTGCCCCCGCCATGTGCTGTCCTCCCCATGTCACAAGGCAAGGACGGAAGCTCACTCGGATCCTCCAAGCACAGAAACCGTCCCAGCAGCTAGCCCATCTGGCAACGCAGTCAGTCAGTCAAAGTTTCTTTTTATTCTTGCAATCTCATTCCGTACAAAAGCAGTAGAAACAGAACAGTCTTAACGAGAAGTGTACAGCTGAATGTTTGGACAGAAAACCTGTATACGTCGTCATTTACAGCAATTTTACATGGCACGTTAGCTGCATCAAAATGTGCTTCCTGACCCCTGCTGCCCTAACTCTTGGAGTACGTCCAGCAGAAAACCCACCTCACACCATTTACAAGTTCCCCATTAAGACTGTGTAACTTAATAAAACCTATGACTTCAGTATCTTCGACGCCTTAGTGCTCTGCATTTGGGAAAAAGCCACCTCGACATATGGACAAAAGGCCGAAAGTTAAGGTCCCGTAAAGATGTCAAAGGATCCGAGTGTGCGGACACCCAGACAGACACCAGCACGGACAGCTGACACCGCACCGGCCCCCGGACGCGGCCCAGCCCGCACCAGCCGTCTGAGCAGCGGCACCCTCACCCCGAGGCGCGGGCGGAAAACCAGCTCCAGTGTGCGCGCCGGGGAGCGTGCGTGCCGGGAGCACGGGCGGCAGGGCCCGGGTGGTGGGTCTCTCGTAAGGTCGCGGCGAGGTCGATTTTCGTTGCATTTAGTTCCATTTATGACTTAAAACATGCAAAATTCACTCACTATACATAAAATTGTTTCTTAAGAAAATAAGGCAAGAAGAACAATTCACCAGGAGACAAACTATTAACAGGAGCCACCGTGTGACGAGCACGTGCTCGCCTGGCTAGCCCTCCGCCTGGCCAGCAGGGCGACGTGCCGTCCGAGGCCGCCAGGCGCCGGCTAGCTCATGGCCGAGAAGTCTTTCAGGGGTTCGGTCAGACAGGCTTCCAGGTCGAACTCGTCCTCCAGCTGGCAGTCCACGTGCCTGACTTTGGTGGGCGTGCCCGAGTACATGTCCTGGAACAGAGGCGGTGGTCACCGCTGGCCCACGCAGGCGGGGAGTGCTGCCTCCCACGGCCCAGCACTCCAGGCCTAGGCGGTCACCACGAGCAAGGGCCCACAGTGCTGGCGTGCACGAGAGGGAACCTGTGGCTCATGAAGTGCCACGGATGACATTTAACTCTGCTACAGCTGGACGTGTCCAATCCCCACCCCACTAACCACCGAGCCCCCAGACTGGAAATACCGGAACCTGCGAGACCTCTCTGAGCCACACCCACTCAGCTGGGACAGGAGGCTCGGGGGCTGCTGTGCAGACTCAGTGACGGATGTCCTCACGACTGGTAAGGTCGTCACACCAGACGACCCGAGCGCCAGCAAGGGGGACGAGGACAGCCCCTTGACAAGCCCACACCACCCCGAGAGCGGAGGCCACTTCCCACACGGCACAACCCGCGGGAGTCCCATGGGAGCCCCGCTGCATGGCGCACCGGGCACGGTGGGGGCAGGCGGGATGAATGCTCACAGAGTGAGCGCCACGGGGCCTGACGGCAGGGACCGGAGCTGACCAGGGAAGAGCGGCTCTACTGCATGGGCTTCTGAGCTGCTTGCAGGCCGTCCAGGATGACCCCACTGGACGCGTGGATGTCCCACAACACCGAGGTGGGCTTCCCAGCCGAGCCTACTTTCACACTTGGTACGCTAGCTGCACGGCTCACGTGAAGACAGTAGGTGGGCTCCCCCATGACGATGATAAGGGACTGGCCTTTCGTGGCGGACTACTGGCGTGGGTCTGCTTGGACAGAGAGGTCTGCAAGCACCCTGGCCGGGTGGCTCGGCCTGAAACGCCAGGGCTGCAGGTTCGGTCCCCACGCGGGACACACACAGGCAGCAACCGAGGAGCACGCCGGTCAGCGCAGCACGCACCACGTGTCCCGCGCTCTCCCTCCAGGCTAGTTTTTTAAAAAGCCTTCGAAAACGTGCACCAGCCCAAAACCAAGGAACTGGAAATGTGAATTCATTGCTTTTAATGTTGGAAACGCCTGCCCCACCCCCAAAAGCATGGGATTTTTTTAAAATTGGCAAACATGGGGACATCCCTAGACACACAGCACTGCACCCGGAAGGGCAGGCAGCAGTGTGCTGGCGCAGCCCGGGAGGAGTGCTGGCGGCCCTGCCTGCGCAGATGCTGGAGCCAGAGGGGAAAGACCACCTCCTTCTCAACGAAAATGGGATTAGCTGGATCGAACCGAAAACCTAACCGGAAGCCACTACCTAGGAACGCCCCCAGTCCTTCCGATGGTCATCTGGGAAGGGGGAGGGGAGGGGCCCTTTGCGTCAGAGTCACACTGCAGCGAGGCTGCAGCTTACGAAGGGCGTGCACGGCAGACACGTGACCCGAGACGCCGCGCTGAGGGAGCGAGGACAGGCACTCACGAAGTTGTTGTCCTGAGAGCTTGCCTGGGACTCGGAGCCGCTCTCCACAGATCCCGTCTCCATCTCCCCGAGGTCCACGGGGCGCCTGTGAAACCAAACAGCCTCAGCCCCACCGAGCAGAGCCGGGGGACCCATGCCACGGGCCAGTTCCGCGGGCCGTTCGCTGGAGCCGCTCGGCCCGTGACAGCGGCTTTCTGGGACGTGCCGCCTGAACTGTGCCCGCCGCGCAGGCAGAAGTGTGGCTGTCCCGCCCACAGGGGAGCAAGCACACCCCCGAGCACCCCTGCCAGCAGGGGCACCGATCGTAAGCCAGATCTGGGGGCGGGGGCAGTGACAGACCAGACGACACCTCGTCACACGTTTCTGCAGTTCTCCACCCATGCAGAGAACGGGACGTTGTCACACTCGCATAAACGTCGGTATGACATCTGTGAGACCACATCTGTGAAGCCATATCAGAAGTCGTCTCGACCACAACAGTTTCCAGTAAGTGTCCCTAGCACAAAGCAAAAACTCAAGAAACTACTGAGGAAGGCGGAACAAGACCAAACTCTCTACCCCCTGTTCAGCCGGCCTCCCGACCACGTGGCAAGTATTCAGACCTGAGGTCTTTCCAACAAGACATAAGTTTAAAAACCAATAGGGAAAGGACAGAAACCTTTCTTAAATTTTAATTCTATATAAATTATTCAAGTGACTTTCAGACTGTTAATCTCAAAAGCAAATAAAAGAGGCCCTGGCCGGGTGGCTGGGAGCGGCCCAGGGCGCAGACAAGACCCAGCTGACACTGCAGACAGAGGTGGGACAACAGACTCACGTTTCTCTCCCCCTCCTCTCGGAAGTCAACCACCTCAAATGGTAAGTAAATAAAGCCCCACCCGTTTCTAGATTTTCTAGCCTCCGTTTGGACAACTGACTGCCACGTGGCAGCCCCTCCAGTCAGGGCGTGAGCTGCAGAAATAGAGGACAGGAAGGCAATATGAGCCCTGACCTGTGTGGCTCAATGGGCTGGGCGGCGTGCTACAAACCATGAAGGTCGCCGGTTCAGGTCCCTGACAGGGCACATGCCTGGGTGTGCAAGTTTGGCCCCCACAACAGATAGATGTTTCTCTCCCACTCCCTCCCCTAAAAAACAAATGAGTAAAATCCTAAAGAAAGAAAAGCAGTAGACATACATTTCTTGAAAATCACATCCTTCTTCAGCTGGAGGGTCCCAAAAATGCAGGGCCACCTTCCAGAGTTTGATCTGCTGGTCCCACGAGCGCCGGCTGTACTTCTTGAACTTGTTGGGGGTCTTGGGGTGAACGCCAGGCTGCCGAAGGTGCCTGCAGGAAAGGAAGGTTACCCCTGCACACAGCCGGAGGACCAGCCCTGCACTGCGGTTAGTGCTGCGAAAATGTTGCAGACCAGTGTTCTCCAAACGGGCACAGTGATGGCCAAAGAGCACCGCCTCTCTGACTCCCCTGACCCTCTGTGACCTGTGCCGAGAGAGGTGTGTCTGAAGCCCAGCCCTTCCAAGGAAGCGACATCCTGTCTGAGGTGTGTGCCCGTGAGGGAGCCAGGAGCGTGAGCTGCCTAGACGTGCGGGCCGAGCACATGGCACCCGGGACGACCCTGTGCCGTGACCACCTCTCCCCCATCACCTCTCCCCCGTCGTGTCTACGACGACTCGGCAGCTGCAAGTCCTGAGAAATGAGATGCTGCTCTCACCTACTTAGACTTTCCTGCCCGTGGCTTTTCCAGCACCAGCCCCTCTGTTTCACACAAGCAGCCGACTCCGGCCCAGGACCAGCTTTACTGTCTGGGTGCCTGCGCACTGCAGGGCCCGGTGTGGCTAAGACGCGCTCGAGCCAGCGGCCTACCTCGGGACCTCTCTGATGTAGCGGTCGTAGGCCATGGTGTTCTTCCCGTAGTTGATCTGCTTCTGCCTCCTCATCAGGACGCTCTCATCCGTCTCCAGGTCAGCCGGCACTGAGGACGGGGTCGCCTTCGAATCACAGCTGGAGAGGATGCAATTAACACCAGAACACCCCCCAAGACTAGGATCGCCGTGCCGGAAAGTGCGGACACCGTGACGAAGGGGTCTGTCCTCCGGACTCCAAACCAACAACCCCGGCACAGCCCAGACCTCTGTCCGCATGGGAATCGAGTGTGCGACAGACGCTGGGCTGGCCAGAGAGCTCGTTTGGTTTTTCGTGTGGGCCCAACGGTGCTCAGGTGTCTGTCTGCACCGTCATCAGAAACCGCTTCGTTAGGCTGCACTACAGCTGTCACAGCAGCATGCGCTTACAAATCTTACAAAATTGGTGAATTTTTGTGTAGCCATTTTAATATTGAAAATGGAAAAAATAAACAACATTTCTGGCATATTACGCCTTATTATTTCAAGGAAGGTGAAAATGCAGCTGAAGCACCATAAAAGATCTGTGCGGGGCCTGGAGAAGGGGCTATGACTGACGGACGCGTCAGAAGTGGTCTGCGGAGTTCCCTGGTGCTGCTGACGTTTCGGCCAAACAGCCCTTCGCTGTGGGGCTGCGTCTGCGCTGGAAGACGCTCAGTAGCAGCAGGCCGGCCTCTCCCACGAGGAGCCGTGAGCGGGAGATCGCCGACAGACTCAGCATTCCCGAATCAGTAAAATTACGGGTGAAAATGAAAAACTTGTCTCTCGCTTCACGGAAAGAACTGAATGGACTCTTTGGCCAGCCCGGCACAACGCTGTCCAGTCAGTGAGGATGGGACTCGCCGGTAAATGCCACCGACACCCCCGCACCCCCTGGGCCCTGTCCTCCTCGGGGACAAGCCACCAGTCTGTCCGACTAGAAACGCAAGGAGACAGCACCTACCTTCCCAGCGAGGCCTTCCGCTCTCTCCCAAAGTCGTTTATAAGGAGCTTTCTCTTGTACCTGGGGGCCAAGCAAAGGTCGCTGTGGCTGAAGGGCACGGAAACGAGAGCCCACGGCTTCCAGAGCAGCCGCGAACGCGTGCCCGAGCGCTGCGGGCGGCCGAGCAGGGCTGGCCGGCCGGCCACGCCATCTGTCATTTGGACATCCCCCAGTCACTCTCTTTCGGAAGACGACAAAGTGCCTCAAGCCAGCGGTTCGGGGGGAACACCACCGCGCCGATGCTGCAGGCCCGCGGGGAGCACCGGCCTCTGGAGGCCAGAGGAGCCCTGACACTGGCCCCCAACCCCTGGGCTGCATGGCAGGAGGGGAGCGGGCATGAGCCAGCAAACCTGTCCCTGGTGCCAGAGAGGCTGGGGACCACTGCCCTGACCAGTCGGCTTCAGTGGTAAGACCCCAACACAAGGACACTCACCTCCCCGAGCCCTGCAGCCTCAAAACACGCGTGCTTGTGTCAGCTGGAACCTAGGGCTTCCCACTAATGGCACAACTACCTGCTAAAGGGCCTGTGTGCCTGCAGGGCACACTCACCGCCTCGACCGTGGAGGGAGGCCCGGCCCCTCACCACTCCGTGGCCCCATGGGGCGGCTGCCTCCGCCACGGCAACAGCCCAACCCTCTGCCACGGGCACCGCAGACGGCCTCCAACGACAGTTCACGTGCCTGTCTCAGCTGTCCTGTGTCACTGTGCCCCCTCCCACAGGTCAGCAGCTGCCTGCTGTCAGGGCACCAGGGGGCAGAGAACCAGCTCGTCTCTGGTGTATCCACAGCAGTGCGGACCACACAGCGTCCCGTGAGGACTGAGACACCGCCCGCCCCACACCTCCTTTCTCTCCAGGACCCCCGCGTGACAAAAACCCCTTTGCAAACTGTCAGACAGCTGCGGGGTCACCCTGCACGAAGCACAGTGAGCTGAACTCACACAGCCCCAGCTGGGGTGAGGCTGCCAGCCGCCCCCAGCACCCACGTGCCCAGGAGTTACTCAGGCGGTGGCACTGTCACAAGGGGTGTGGTGGACAGAGGGGCCCCAGACAGAGCAGGCCTGGTCTGCAAAGCAGGACAACTTTCCGAGAGGCCTGTGAGACAACCGAGGAACAAGGGGGGGCCCCCTGCACGACCTAAGAGTGGTAGACAGTCCCCAGTGAGGGGTGACAGGGTGGGACACACGGAGCACCCAGTACTCTGAAAGCACCGTCATGAGCCTTGGGAGCAAAGCACGGAAAGCACATGGACCAGGGCAAGCAGCCAAGCTCCACAGCCAACAGATCGAGGCCTGCCCACAAACAACAGGGGGTCGGGAACACTGGGGCCCATGCCTGCTGATGCCCAGTGCCCATGTGCCAGCACCTTTCCCACACAGGCGGCTGCCAATGCCACAGCCTGGCAGCGGTGGGCCATGCCACCTCACCCCGCCCCGCCCAGGCTCCTGCTTCAGCACACTTCGGCTCGTCACGAGCCACGGCATTTTAACCCCACGTTCCTTCAGCTGGGTTGGACGGCACACATCGATGGGAAGAAAGACACCCAAACAGCAGTGAAACGTCACTGGGGGAGACAAGCAGGGCTTCAGGGGGCGTCCCCTGAGCCAGCTAGAGTCCAGGAAGAGAAAGCAGCTCAGAGCTTGGGAGAACCTGAGGTGGAACTGCAAGGGGCTCAGACACCAGGCCAGGGGTCGCGTCCGAGCTCTGGTCACTGAGGGCTGCTGCCTGTGCCAGGCACTGGCGTTTGGACATCCCCCAGTCACTCTCTTTCGGAAGACGACAAAGTGCCTCCCGAGCCTGCGGGCCCGGCACATCGTGACGGTCCTCTGACTGCCGGCCAAGCTCCGCAGGGATGGCCACCGAGACAGCAGTCCTCAGGCCTCAGAAAGCAAACTCGTCTGGAGGGCCCCCCCCCGGGAGATGTCCCCCGCAGGCCAGCGTGTGCGGCGCCCGAGAGCCCACACGTCTGCCAAGTTCCCAGGAGCTGCTGATGCTGCGGGTCTGAGACCAGACGTGCAGACCCGCCGCTCTGACACCTGCCCGCTGGGGTCTGGAGCGGCCCGACCGCAGACAGGGCTGCGAGGCGGCCCGAAGCACGCACCTGGCGATCTCTTTGCTCACTCTGGCCCTCATCTCGTCCTCCTCCACGGCGCTCGCCCAGTCCGCACACCTGGACCGCGGCTTCGGGCCTTCGGGAGTGGTGAAGCTGCAGGGAAAGGGAAATGCGCCCGGACTGTGACACGCTGTCCATGTCCTTTCAGGCAGGACACGGGACACAGCCCAGGGCCTCTGGGGAGCGTCAGGAGAAGGGGCGCTGCACTCTCCCCTGCGACTCCCCGTCTGTGTCTGAGAAGCTGCGCAGCGCCTGCTGGGCTTTGGTGGAGCGTGCTGTGCGCCCCCAGGGGCCGGCGCGGGCCACACCGTGAGGACAGAGTCTGTGGGGAGACGACGGGGGTCGGCAAGGCCTCATCTGCCCTGAGACGGGGCCTAAGAGAACGCGTTCTCTTCTGTGCAAAACGAGGTCATTTTCTGGCTCCCTTACGGATGTCAGGGGACACACGTCACGCTGAGCAGAGTGACCACCGCGAAGTGACTCGATAAACAATGGCTGCGGTTTCCTTGCAGACGTGCAGGTGCTGCCTCAGAACACGTCCTGTCACAGTTAATCATGGGGGGTGGGGGGACAGGAACAGACACGGGGGTCCTCACTGCATTAGGGCTCAGTCTGCAGGGGAAGGCGGCCCCCGGGACGGGGTGCCAAGGAACCCAGGAGCTTGGCTGCGCCCAGAACTCAGGGAAATCATTAGTCGAGATTAGGCAACTTGAAAACACAAGGCTCGATGCCAAGAACTCCGGCTGTTAGAGCCGCTGGTCTGTCCAGGTTAGACAGAAGCTTATGTTTTCACAATGAGCAGCCCTGTGTGCCCTAGACGCATGCCCCCATGCCCACGACACACTTGGGAAACACAGTAACAAGTGATCCATCCCTCACGAAGCTATGTTTCTTCTCTGGTTGCCCCCCCACGGACTCCCAAACTGGATTTCCAAAAGTAACTTCCCAAAGTCTAAAGTCGGTCAGCAGAGTGGGAACCCTAATCAACGACCCTGACCCCAAAGTGAGATGGACTCTGTGGCTGTGTCAGGGACGCAGAGACGCAGGCTTGGCCATCGGCTGGCCATGGACAACCCCGCTGGCTGGGCGTGCAGCTCAGGTCTGGGTCTCTGGCCACGAGGCTCCCGAACAGTTCAACAGGTGCTTACAGTGACCTTCTGCTGCGTCTCCTACTCGGTGACGTAACCGACTCCCTTCCACTCACCCCGCTCCACCCTCAGACCGGAATGCTCCAGGGAAAGCACCCCAGCGGAACCAAGCCTGCACCCCGTGAGCTCGTGCAGCTGGCCCAGGGCCAGGAGCCGCCAGCAGGACCCACCCTGGTTGCCCGACAGGGGGCTGCAGAGAACGGGGTCAGGCAGAGCAGCTGGGGAAAGGGCCAAGGGCGGGAGCCTTCCTACTGCACCGGAAGGGGAAGGGGAAGGGGAAGGAGGTCCGAGTGGCTGGCTGGTGAGCCAGTGGGGTGCCCGTGGGGGCACAACACCTCTCCTCTTCACCTGCAGGAGAGCTCAGGGGTGCTCTGAGGCCTCAGGGCTTGATCGTACTGGTGCCGTCGCCCCAGTCTTCAGTCTTCACATCCAGCCCAGGGCCCTGCAGGGTCCCTCCTGTCTCCCCTGTCCAGCTCTACAAGCCTCACCTTAGAGACTCAGGGGAGCAGCCTCCAGCCACTCTCGGATCCTGCTAGCCCCAAACGTCATCTGCCCTCCTGCCAACTTCGCAGCCTGACCACCAACCCTTCCCCCGGCCAGGTCCAACTTGGCCAACGAGAGAGCTGCTCAGCTCTGAAACCCCAGGGCCTCTCTGCGCCCCCCAAGTCACGGGCACGCTCTCGGAGTCATGCCTCCAATCCCCCCTGCACCCGTTTCCCAGCACTTCTGCTTAGTCTTCCAGCGCCCACGGCCTCCGCGCGGCCGCCACCGCGGCCCGCCTGCAGGACAAAGGCCTCGGCGCCTGGACGCTCCCAGGGACCGCAGAGCCAGCGCCGCCGGTCTGGGGCGGCCCGCGTCCGCCCTCACCCCGCACCAGCCACGGGCACGACAAAAACGGAACCTCGCCGGGCACAGGCCCGGACCAAACTCCAGCGCGCCACCGGGCCTAGAAAACACGCAGATTCCGCAAAAGTCTCCTGGGAAAGGGAAGCGTTCGACTGCCACCTCGGCGGCCCCGACACCACACCTTCCATGGCTGCGCCTGCCCAGCTGCCCGAGAACACAAAGGAGCGGCCGCCTGAGGTGCTGACACCTTCCACGAGGGCCCCTCCCGGGCTCCTCAAGGGCCGCGCAGTCGCGCTGGTGGCACCGGCGCCTGACACTCCGACACCCTAACCATCCCGCCTCCCCCGCCTGCTGCCCCGAGTGCGCGCAGAGCCCACCTGTCGGGTCTGCGGTCGTCCGCCGGCTTCGCGGAGCCCTCGGCGTCCTCGGACGCCCCGTGCGGGCCGTCGGCTCTGCGCTTGCGCCCAAGGTTCCATCTCGCTGGGGGCGGCGGGCTGCGGGCGAGAGGCCCCGTCAGGGCGGGCGAGCCGGACCGCGCCCCCCCGCCGCCCCGCGCCCCCGTCTGGTCCGCCCACAGCGCGCGGCCCGTCCTCACCTGGCGTCGCGGTCGCAGCGGCTCCGGTACCTGGGGGGGCTTCGCGGGCTGCAGGCCATTTCCAAAGACCGGCAGCTAGCGCGTCTCCTCCCGCGGCGCAGACACACTAAGCACCCCGCCCCCAACCGCCTTTATCCACCCCGCCCCGCCCTGCGTTGCGCTGTCCCGCGCCCCGCGGACGAGACCAACGGGCCCGCGGGGGGGAGCCCGCTCGGACGCGCGCCGCGCAGGCGGCCTAGGACCACAGGAGACGCGAAGCCGCCGCTCAGACGCCGAGGGCTGCAGGCGGGCAGACGCCGTGGGACTGACTGAGCGGGCAGACGCGGTGGGACTAACTGAGCACGAGACCCAGAAAAAATCGCCCCTCAGCGTGGAAGCGCCCGCAGCCCTCGGACGCTGATTGGACGCTCCTTCGCGGGCAGGGCGGGGCACTGGCGGGAGATTCGGAAGCGCGCGACAAGGACGCTCGCGAGGAGGCCAGCGGATCGGCCCTCTCATTGGCCCAGGCTGGGCGAGGGCTGTTTCCGATTGGTCCACCGGGCGGCAGCGTTCCGCGCGCTGGCGGGAACGGGAACCCGGAAGGGGCGGTAGCGGGGACGCACGAAAAGCCCGTCTTCACCCTTCGCAAGTCTGCGGAAACTTGTGAGGCCGGGCAGCTGCCGGCGCCGCGCTTCGTCGGGTTCCACCTCCTAGCACCGCTCCCGCGGCCGCTTCCAGCGCGCCTCCTGCGCTCACCCCGCCCCACCCCGCCCAGCAGAGCACGGCCAGTAAAAAGACCCCTGGTGGAAAGAGACCTCGGATTCTGGACGCAGAAAAGTCGAGTTTTTTAATGTTACTCATTGATTGTACAGAGCGCGAAACATCGACTTGTTCCACGCACGCATTCATGCTTGTATGTGCCCTGACTGGGGGTCGAACCCTCTACCCAGGTGAATCTGGGCGATGCTCTAACCCGCGGAGCCACCCGGCCAGGGCTTACATGTGCCACTTCCCTAAAAATATGTTGGGTCTGGCAGCGAGAGCATTGGGGAACTCGCCCCGCTCCGACCCCCGAGCCTGGGCAACAGGCCCTAGCTGCCCTCCTGGGCCCCCCAGCCCCTCCCCCAGACTACGCAAGAGCAGGGGGAGGCCTGTGCCCTTGGGCCACCAGTGTCCCGGGCTGACCTCCCCTACCCCCGCCCCCTCCCGGGACCCAGGCCACCACCCTCCAACCGAACACCCGCCAGGGCCCACTGGGCCCGCTCCCCTCGCCGCTCTGGAAATGGGCCCCGCAGACCTGCACCCCAGCAGGGAAGCAAGGGAAGGTCCTCAGGGGAGGCCGCCCCTTCCTCCTCTGGACACAACCCCCACACTGAAGTGGGTACACTTTTTTAGGATGGCTTCTCACCTGCCACCAAACTTGAGTACCAGGAGAAAGTCCACTCAGAGAAAGTGCATTTAACTTCAGGCTAAGGTTTTATTGAATGCTGTGTCACTTAACTACAACAGACTTATCTTTATAAAACTAGGTCACTTCCTTTTGTAGAAAAAGCACCCCACACCAGCCCTCCCCAGGCAGCACCTGAAACTCGCTGGGTGTGGCTCCACCGGCCCCTCTAATGCCTTCACCTGCTGAGCATTCTCCACCCACAAATCTCTGGGGTTCAGCATGGCCCTGGGTGAGTTGGACCAGCTGGGTGCATCGCCTCTGCTTAAAGGGGCCAGGTGGGGGGGCTTACGAGTCACAAGTTTGAGGGCTACAGAGGCCATGCAGTCAGAGTGGGGCCCCGGCACTGCCCCCACGCCTGCACCACCAGAGCTCGGGGAGACACCAGTCGGTGCCTGGACTGCTGGGCATGCCCCCTGCTGAAGCGGGCGGGCCCGTGGCTGCGGCCAGTCCTGTGCTGCATCCTGACAAGCTTGTGTAAATGCAGGATGCCACAGCGACACTTGGTCTTCAGCTCACCGCCTCACCAGCCAGAAATCTAGAGCCCACCTCTTCCCTGGACTCGTGGGGGCAGCAGAAGGCATACAGGCAATGACCATCCAGGGGAGGAGTGGCCCTAGCAGCACACAGCTAAGGGGCAGGCGCCTGAAAGCAGCCAGTGCCTTGCCTGGCCCCTGATGGGAAGCCGAGTCCCTGTGGGCGAGGAGCAAGGAGAGGCCCCTTCATCTAGGAGCAGCCACCAGGAAGCCATGAGTGGTGCTGTCACCACGCAGTGGTACCCTAGGTCCCCCCTCCACTGTCAGGTTCTGCCCCAGGTCCTCGGAGCAGCCTCCATGGGGCCAGCAGCCAGCGTGGGGATGGCAGCAGAACTGACCACAACCCGTCTCGGGTGAATCTGCGTCTGGCACATAACCAAGGGGCAGATGTGCTCCATAAAATTAAGGCAAGTGGCCCAGGTCAGGGCCTTCTGGGACAGACGCGTTTCTCCCAAAAGCAGCTCAAGGGGCCCGAACATCCGGGCAATGGGCCCATGCTGTGCTGTGACCTGTACCACGCAGACCCAGGGGGTAGGAAACGAAGGCGGCAGGCCTGAAAGACCCATTCCCCTGCCCCAACTTGGGCAGAGAACTTCCTTTTTTAAAAAAAGCCCTTGTCCTTCTGCCGCTGGGTAAGGAGCCCTGGGCCTGGAGGCCTGGCCACTCCCCGAGGCAGCAGTGGGGGCCCTGGCAGGGCTGGCAGGACCCCCACGGCCTCTCCCTCACCCTGGCCCACCGACTCAGCGTACGGCACACACGTCCAGGATGCAGAAGCGTGCGCGGCAGGTGGGGCAGGGCACACGGCTGGCCAGCCAAGTGTCAGGGCGCTGCGGGTCCTGGCGGCTGGCAAACCACTTGCCCATGCAGGTGAGGCACCACATGGGGCGGCAGTAGCACTGCTGGCACTCGCCCTCAGCCACCTCCTGGCAGGTCTTCACCAGTTTCACGCTGGCACGCGTCTGCATGCAGCCGATGCACGCCTCCAGCTCCTACGGGCAGCCCAAGGTCACGGGAGACCACCAGACACCCCCAAGGGGCCCCCCACTGCACCCCAGGGACCTGGCCCATGGGGGCCCAGCAGTAGGAGCCCACCTGCCACCCTGCCCCCCCGCCCCCACCTGGCTGCGAGGGATGGCGTAGGCCGGGTTGGCCTCCACCAGGGAGGCGAACGTCTCCAGGAACAGGTCGCCCAGGCTCTGGCGGATGACCACGTTGGCCGCTCGGAGGATGGGCGCCCGGATCTTCTCGCACAGCTCGCCGTACTCCGTGGAGTTCAGCCTGCACGAGGCGGGGCTGCTGAGCTGGGGCCACTGGGCCCTGCAGGGCAGGACCCTGTTCCCCGGCGGCCTGCCGAGAACCCTGGGACAGGCATCAGGGAGGCCAAGACTGTACCCTGCAGGGACCAGGGTGCCCACAAACAAACAGAACGTGGAGGCTGCTGGCACAGCTCAGCTGCCCAGTGAAAACCAGCCCGCAAAGATGGCCGCAAGGCCAGAGCCAACAGACCCAGTGCCTGGCCTCCGCAGGTTCCGGAGCAAGGCGTGTCCCAGCAGGGGCCCAGCAAACCAGCATGGCCTGAGCGAGATGGGAGGACCTCGGCTCCAGCCTAAGCCCCAGAGGTGAGGCAGCCACCAAGCCTCTGACCCGTCCAGCCCCCGCAGGTCCCACCCAGTGTGCTCCACTGAGAAAGGGAAGGCAGCTCAGAGGACACAGCATGGGTAAAGGGGAAGCGCAGGGGTGCCCATGGGGTGGGAAGGGAGCAGAGGGCCAGGGAAGAGGCCTGGGGCAGGTGACAGGAGCCCTGAGTGAACGTCACACTGGAGGGGCCACTCCTACCCGTCAGCGCCTCCCAGAGGGACACAGAGACCGGAACCAGGTGCCAGCTGGGCACAAGGCCTGGTGGAGCTCCAGCCCCGGCCCACCACAGGCCCACCTACCGGATGTTGAAGGCCTGCACCGCGGGGCTGCTGCTGGCCACGCGGATGGTAAGAAGCTGCACGGGCAAGTTCGAGTCTGGCGACAGCTCGTGCTGCTGTGACTCCGTCACCACCAGGTGCACATCCTGCTGCTGGGCCACGTGTACACGGTACGTGGTCACCTTCATCACCCACGTGTCTGTCACGATCACGCGGGCACCCGGTGCCCCTGTGGCAAACTTGTCAATCCTCCGGAACTCGGTGTTGACAGAGGAAGCAACGGCCTGCCAGCCCGACTGCGGGAGGGCGTAGCGGGCCAAGGAGCGGGCCAGTGGGTGGCGGGCCCACCCATCCCGGTACCAGTAGTAGATCAGGGTGCCAGCAACAGTGGGCAGGAGCACCGCCAGCAGGAAGAAGAGCCGCCAGGCCCCTGGGACCCGGCTGGGGGGGAAGAGCTGTTTCTCCGAGGCCGCGAAGCACATGCCCACATAATAGCCTGCGAAGGACAGGGCGGCCTCAGCAGAGGGCAGACTCCCAGCCTCACCCTCCCGATGGGGCCCACTGACAGCCACAGCACTGCTGAGGGAGCCCTGACCAGGTCAGTTCCTGTGACCTCACAGGGGGCCACTTCCTCTCATGCTAACCCTAGGACTGACCCTCTGCCCCGGTCAGAACCCCAGGCCAGATGGGTCTCAGACACCTCCACGGCCTGCCTGGCCCAGCCCGGGCCCACGGCAACAACTCCGAAAGCGAGAGAAAAGTGTCTTTAACTTGCCGCTTCAGTCGGCGCCTGTGAGCACTAAAAACCAGCAAAACCCAGGAAAGGCGGAAACAAATGCAAGGCCTGGTGCCGCCCAACACAGATGGCCCCACCCCTCTGAGGAGGCAGATCGGAGCGTGGCCCGCCCTAGCTGGGGGGTCACAGGGCACGTGCCAGACGGCAGGGCCCACCGGAGGCCGACCAGAGCCAGTCAGCACGCTGGCAGGGAGGGGCAGATGTGAAGGGCTGCGCCGGCCGGTCTGCAGTGGCCAAGCGAAGGGCGAACACCTGCGCCGGTCCCACTGCGACACCTGGGGACCCCGTTGTGCGGCAGCGGACACCGTGCCTGAAAAGGCTCAGAGCTGTCCCCACAAATGGTCAAGAGGACCAGGAACTAGGCCCTGAGCCTGGCTACGGGACAGGCTTCACCAGCATCTCAAGCCGTCAAGCGGGAGGCGGGGGAGAAGGCGACGGGAGTGAGAAGTGGGAACGGGCAGTTCTGGCGCTGGTCAGTGCGGCTCACTGGGTTGGCCGGCTCCCGACAAGCAAAGGGCTGTGGGTCCAGTCCCCGGCTGGGGCGCATGAGGCAACCAACGGACATTTCTCTCTTTCACAGATGTTTCCCTCCCTCTCTTTCTCCGTCCCTTCCCCTCTCTAAACATACATAAGCAAAATCTTAAATAAAACTGGTAGTTACAGGATGGTCAAGGGAGCCCTGACCAGGTGGCTCAGTTGGTTGGAGCATCATGTCACACACCAGAAGGCTCAGGGTTCGATTCCCAGTCAGGGCACATGCCTGGGTTCGATCCCCTGTTGTAGTTGCAAGTGGGAGGCAACCAATCCATGTTTCTCTCTCACGTCAATGTTTTCTTTCTCTAAGAATCAATAAACATATCCTTGAATGAGAATTTTTTTAAAAAGAGAATAAGGGAACTTAAAGTACGCAGCACAGAGAGTAACGTCAGTAACGTTATATCAACTACATGTGGTGCCAGGTGGGTGCTAGCATCACACGGTGACCACTTCTTAAGATCTACATCTAATCACTGGGTCATATACCTGAAACTAGTATTGTATACCAACTGTAATTGAGAAGTTAAAAACTATTAAGACAGGCTCCACTAACCCTTCCAGGTGTGGCCTCCCTGAATCCCTCTACTCCCAGGAGTTCCGGTTTCCCACAGACAGCCCCCATGCACTTCCGGCCTGGTGGGGGGGGCGGCCTCCTGGCTGCTCTCTACACCCACCAGGGCTGCTGCTTCCGGCTGCCAGCTGGCGGCCGCCAACCCCTCCCTGGGTCCACAGGGCTGTGGGCAGGCAACAGCCACCTGCTGCCCCAAGCCTGATTCTGCCCCCAAGTCCTCCAGAGATCCCCTGCCTGGCACCCCCTCTTCAGCCAGTCCCCCAACCAATCAATCAGCTGACAGACTCGCCCCCCAGAGGCCCACTAGCACCTGGGTCACTGCCCAGTACAGCCCCTGGGCAAGATGGGAGCGTCCTGGCCACAGACAGGCTTTCCAGTCTCTCCTCCTGTGACATGTCCAGGGGTGGTATCACCCTTATCTGCCTGCCCTTCCCACACCCACCTTCCAAGGCCTGGGCCAAGGGCACCTCCTCTCTCGGTTGGAATCAGTTAACTTATGCCCCTCTCCTGAGAACTGCCACCCACAGGACCGTTCGCGATCCACACCAGCTGTGCGAAGCATCGCCTCTCCCCAGGGCCCTGAGCCTGCGTTTCTGCTACCTACAAACGACCAGCTGCCGCCAGTAGGGAACAAATGGGCGGCTGGCCAGCAGCCTCGGCTCTCAGGGAAACTGGGAATCCCAGAACCCTCCCTCGACTCTTCCCCAGAGAGAGAGTGGTCCCGAGGCCCGGCCACCTCTAGGGCCCCAAACCTCTACTGTAAGCCCCGGCCGGGCCGACCACTTCCGCCTAGCAGACAGGGAGACACCGGCCGGGAGAGCGAGGGCCTCACCCAGGGGCAGCAGGGAATGGCAGAATAGCGTGGCGGCCGTGCGGCGCTGATGATAGGGTACGAAGGCGGCGTCCTCGCTGCCCAGCCAGCCGGACAGCAGGTTCTGCACCGTGAGCCCCGCTGAGTGGAACTCGGTGGGCGTGAACACGAAGCAAACGGCAAACACCAGATAGGCTAGAGTGAAGGTGACCTCGGGACTGTCCATCGTGCCGCCGCCGCCGCCCACGGCGCGGAGAACGGGCCCCAGCGTCCGTCCGCCAGGCGCCGGTACGGCGCGGGGTGCCCTGGGAGATGGAGTCCCGCCACGGGCCGGCGAGAGGCATTCTGGGAAGTGGAGTTCTCGCACCCTGGGCAGAGCCGGAAACCGTGAGCCGCCCGTCAGTCCTCGCGAGTGTTCGGTTCTCGCTCAAGACCCGCCTAGTCCCATTTTACAGCTGGGGAAGCTGAGACTCTCGGACAAGCGGCCCTCAGGCTCCAGCCTCTCCTCGCCGTACAGTCGCACTCGAAACGGAGCCCGAGATCCCCAGTCGGTGGAGAACCCCGCAACCACTACCCGCCCGCGAGCAGCCCTTCCCCTTCACGTGCTCTGTTAGACACCGCTCCCAAAGATTTCCGGCTCCGGCCGCAGTTAGTGTGCCCCTCACGCCGGAAGCACACCCTCTGGCTCGCTGCAGGGGCGTGGCTTTCCGGCGCCTCCTCCTATTGGCTGCTGGCTCCCCGTGCGTTCCGACCGCGCGCTGATTGGCTGCCCGCGCCAAACGTCGGTATTTGAATCGGTGGCGGGCGCACGGACTCCAGGACTCGGTGCCTCCCGCTCCATCCTCGACTACGCGCGGCGCCCGGCAGGTAAGGCGGCGGACTCCCAGGCTGGGGCCTCCGTACTAGGCTCTGGCCCCTCTGACGGCAGGTGGGCGCCGCCCGACGTCTGTCCTTAACGCGAGCCGCCCCTCCCCTTGGCTCCTCCTCGGTGGCTGCTGCTGTGGCACCGCCCCTCCTCCCCGAGCCCGCCGTCCGTTCTGTCCGCCGGGCTCCCAGGCTCCTCCGTTTTCTCGGCCGTCCTCCAGGGCCGTTCGTCTGTTGGGCGCGGACCTCGGGCCTCCCTCTTGATCCCCCGGGACCTCATCCAGTCTCATATTCTACACATAGTTGTTACTGGCAAGGGCACGTCTCCGCCCCGCCCCCAGCCGCCTGCCGACGCCCCTGGACCCGCCTCCTCACTTAAGGGCCCCTCCAGCTGGGAGCCCTACCCCATCACCGGTTCCAGCTGCACCCCACGCGACACCTGGGCTCACGCTCTCCCCACCCACCGCAGCACGCAGGCAGCCTCTGTTCGCAAGCCCCTCCCGTGGTCCCTGTCTCAGGAGGAGCCCAGCCTTACGGAAGCCACCAACTCTGTGCTGCCCTCTCCCCAGACAGGAACTGCAGGAAGGGGCCCCTGCCCCTCTTACCCAGTTGCTCAGGCCAGAAACCTGAATCACCCTTGACTTGTCTTTCCTGCTTCAGCACTGAGCTTAGTGGCCTGCTGGCCAAGCTATGGCTGGCCCCCGTTCCTGCTGCTGCAGGAGCCACCCACTCCATGCCCCCACACCCTCCTAGCCATCTTGTCCCGCCCACCCCAAACTTTCTTTCCAGGCCGCCCTTGTTCCCCTGCCCCAGCCACCCTGGCCTTGCCCTTCCAGCCACAGCCCCCAGGGCCCCCACCCCCAGCAGGAACCTTAGTGCCCCCCAGGCAGGTCGATGCCCAGTGCTCCTAGATTGAGCATACTTCTGGATTGACAATGTCAAATCAGTGACCATGCCAGACTGTGGGAAGGAAGAATGTGGTGCCCCAGAACCTTCTGGGCCTGACCAGAGGCCCCTGGGGTTTCAGACACTCGGGCCCTGATGTCGAAGCTCCTCAACTCCCCACCTGCTCACCTGATGCCTCGATGCTAGTTTCCCCGCTCCAGGCTCTCCGGGCCCCACTCTCCAGCGCCCGCCTCTCTGTCCTCCACGACTTGGCTGCCTCCTCCAGCCAAGGCCCATGGGCGGGGGCAGGTTTCCTCCGCCCCCAGTTTTCTCCCAGGCCAGCACTTACCTGTCCACCGACTTTCACCTGCAGAGATTTTGAGTGAGAACCCAGTCCTTACCCCTCGCCGAAGGCTCTGCTAGCTGTTGTCCTGGGAGGCAGAGGCTCCCTGGCCCTGTGGAGGAGTCCCAGTCCCCTGAAGTCGGAAAGGGACTTCCTGCCAAAGGACACTGCATGAGGTGTGGCGTGACCCTCCTTGCGGGGGGTAGCTCCCATTGTCACCTCTCTTCCCTGGGGCAGTGTGGCCCTCACAGTGACACAAACCATCTGCTTCTCCTGTCTGTCTAGCAGAATGAGTCTGCTAATCTTCAATGACGAAAATGCCACTGGTGACAAGAGTGAAGAAAGCTGTGACTTCCTGTTTTTACCACCGGAACTTAGCGGAAGATCGCCCGTTCTCCGGCTGTCACAGAAAGAAAATGTGCCACCCAAGGGCACGGCCAAAGCTATGAAGGTGAGTGCATTTTGCCCATGCAAGAGTGATCTTGTGTCGCACCTTCGGTCGGTCACCCTGGAACCTGCCTTCCTGGTGACTTAAATGAGCTGGCAGGGCTAAGCGGGGCATCACCAGTGTAGTAGTGGGGACTTGAATTATTAAACAGGTGCTCTCCTCCTCCTCCCTCTCCAACAGGTGACCTTTCAGACGCCTCTGCGGGACCCACAGACACACAGGATCCTGAGTCCCGGCATGAGCAGCAGACCTGGCGCTGGTTCTGCTCTGGGTGACACCACTGGGTCAGAGAACTCTCATCAAGTCTGGACCCAAAAGGAGAAGTAAGTGTCAGTGCTTTTGACATCCTGCATTTGGTGACACCTCTGACAGAGTTGGCAGGACAGCGGTGTGGTGCTCTCGGCCACCCCACTTGGGTTTCTCCCCGTCAGTGCTCTGAGCTTGTGCGTGATGAGGCCCGCCAGGGCACATGGCGCTGTCTTTCATTTCTCTTTCCTTCCCTCCCCTTCTCTAAAAATAAGTAAATAATTTTTAAAATCTACTTTTTCTTTTAAAAAATTGATTCTAAAACAAGGGACAGAGAGGGAGAGAAATAATGTGAGAAACAGCAATCAGTTGCCTCTTGCACCCCAACTGGGGACCTGGCCCGCAACCCAGGCGCATGCCCCCACCGGGAATCGAACCAGTGACCCTTTGCTCTGCGGGATAACACCCAACCCTGAGCCACACCAGCCAGGGCTGGGACTTATTTTCTCTTTTAGAGATTTCAGACATACAGAGAAAGGCATTTGAGTAAAACAGCACTGATGGACCCTTCGTCCAACTTGAGCAAAATGTCTAGGGCCGCATGCCCGAGGCCCTGTGGGGGCTTCTCAAACCTGGACCCCTTTCTCTCCCCAAGTCTCCTTGTTACTTTTCAACTTCACTTTGCACTTTTATTTTGAAATTCATCTGAAAGAGAAGAGAGCGACTCGGGTGCTGTTCTCCTGCGGCAGCCCCACGTCAGCAGGGGCTGGCGGCCCAGGTGCCGCCTCCTGGCTGCAGGGCCTGCCCTGCTTCGAAGGCCCCAGAGCAGGGGAGGGGGGCAGGAGAGGACCCGGCACGGCACCCTGGGAGCTGCTGAGGGCAGCCTCCGGCCCCGGCCCTCCCCTCAGTGTGAACACAGCCCTCGAGCGCCCTGACTGTCCTGGCTGCGGGGCTAAGGGTCCCAACCGGAAGGGAAAAGGCTAGCACAGAAAACCTCACCTCTGAGTGTTTGTCTCTCACATTTCCGCTGTCTCTCAGTGGCCTGTGTGTCCCCAGCTGGCCCTCTGGCAGTGACTTATGGGAACACACTCGGGAAAGCTCATCCTGAGGATAGGGTTCACCGAACGTCCTTTTTTCTGTCTTTAGCTAATGTTTTCAGTGTAGACAGAGGTCTACTCACAGAGACAGCGGGTTCGTTAGTGTTGACTCAGTGTGTTTCCAAAAGCCAACAGTTCACCGAGGAAGTGGGCCCTACCACGACAGATGGGATTCTGCAGAGCCCAGCAGGGGCGGGCGCCCACCGGCCTCCGGAGGATGTGAGACCAGCCTCTGAAGACGGGCACTCCAGCAGGCCCGCCACGGCCGCTCCCCAGACCCAGCCGGGCCTCTCAGGCCGTCCTCAGACCCCTGCAAGTCTTGAAAACCCAATGGCATCTCCACAAGGAACGTCTGACAGCCACAGGCCAGGCTTGGAGGAAAACGTTAGTTCACATCCCCTAGACAGAACCATTACGTCTGCCTCCGAAGTTCTAGAAGATCCTGCCAAGGTCACGTCCTCGGAAAGAACACAGGATGCTCCCAGAACCACAGGAGAACCCCCGAGCAGACCCCCAGCCTCCTTGGCTGGGGCTGCTCTGCTCCCTGGTGCTCACCCCGAAGTGGCCCTCGGAGAAGACCTCCTCACAGACCCGCCTGGGCCCCTGGCCGGCCCCGAGGACACCTCCGACCCTGAGGACACCGCCCTAGTGGGCCCTCTGCAGGCTGGAGGGGCCGTGGCCCCGAGTCCTCAGAAGGAAGAGGCCAGTGGCCAAACAGCCAGCTCATCAAGGAATGGGCCCATAAGGCTAGAATTTGACTTTTCTGATGATGCCCCCAGCAAAAGGCCACCTCCACCGAGGAAACTGGGAGAGAGACCAGCAGCGACGCAGGACAAGGCCCCCAAGGAGGCAGACGAGGCTCCTGTTCCTCCTCCTCAGGGGTCGTACAGCCTGGACTGGGACAAGCTGGAGGACCCAAACTTCAACCCATTCGGAGGCGGTGGAGAGGCCTGGCCCCCACAGTGCCCCTGGAGCAGGCCGGCAGGGCCTGCGGCCGCAGAGGACTCACCTCCAAGCCAGTGAGTGAGGGGTGTTGGTGTGGCTGGCCCATGGCACATGCGGGAGGACCCGGGACCACAAATGCCACTCAATCCCCTGAGAAGGGGCTGCAGAGCAGGCCCACCACAGAGAGGTCCCTGGAGAGGAGGCCAGGGCTCCGGGCTGCCAGCGGCTGTGCAGGTGGTCTACGAGGCTCCAGTCCCCCTGTGCATGCCCCTCGAGCTGCCCGTTGCCCTGGGCACAGCTGCTGAATGGCTGCCAAGCGCTGGGTCCTGAGGGAAACTTACCCAGTGCCCAGTACTCCCACTTGCACGCAGACCCCCTAACCGTCCCCAGCCCCCCCCCCCCCCGTCCTGGCATCCTGGTACTGCCCAGGGAGGCTGCCCTCGCCCCCACTCAGCTTCTCGACCAGTTTTTTGATAAAAAGGATGAAGGGAATCTCAGGGCCACTGTCCATCGGGTGGAAAAGCCCTTGGAGTCTGCTTGCAAGCCCTCCTCCTGGGCTCAGGTGCCCTCGCAAGGGCAGGCGGGCTTTGCCCAGCTCTCCGGGTGAGGGTGCCCGGGGCAGGTGTGGCCAGTGCCGGGGTGGGTGGCGCAGCCCCGCTGACCTCCTCTCTCAAGGCAGGTGCCTGCAGCCTCCGCAGAGGGCGCGCCTGTGACGCAGACCACAGACCGTCTGGGGGCCTCGGGAGCGGCGGGCGAGGTACCAAGTGTGTGTGTGCCCGAGTGTGAGCCCGTCCCTGCACTGTCGTCACCGTTGGCATGTCATAAAGCAAGGCAAGGCCAGTGGCGACTGGGCAGGACATGCCCCTGCCTCCACCCCCTTGTCCTGACGAGACGGTGGGGGGCGGCCTGGGGACCCCCGGGACCCTCGACTTCTCGAGATGCTCAAATGGGGCCATGTGGTGACCGTCACCTCCCTTCCAGGAGGGCATCGCGACCTCTCCAGGGGCAGCAGCCTCCCCCAGCAGTCCGGGCCGCGAGCCCCCAGCCTCCCCAGTGGGCCTGGCGTCCCCAGTTCTGCAGGGGCCAGCGCCTGCCCCAGACCCGAGTGAGGAGCAGTTCCGAGACCCAGCCGAGGGTACGTTGTCCTGGGCTGTCACTGGTCCTCCCGCCGCCAGCTCTGGGAGCCCATGTGCTGAGCGGCACGTGCAGGCAGCTGGGCAGTGCCGGGGGCGCTGGGCTGAAGGGCTGCTGGGGGTGGCCATCACCGGCGCATGCAGGGCGGCGTGCAGAGGCATGAGTGAGGCTGTGACCATCACAAGCATGTGGACACCTGGGCCTTGGGGGCCGATGGAGAAACACTGGTGGCTAGACCAGGGTCAGGGGTCAGGGGTCGCGGCGTCAGCACCGGTGCCCACGCCACTGTCTGACCTCCCACGGGCCTTGCAGCCTCACCTGCTGCCTGGCCCCTCGGTCCCTGCTGGCCCCGTGGGCAGGATGTGCCGTCTGTGCTCGGAGGGGCGTGCCCTGGTGCCGGTGCCGGTGCCAGCGCATCAGGCGCCTGTGTGAGTCTCCGGGGAAGGTCTGCCTCACGCCCTCGTCCGAGGCGGCCGCCCCTGGATTGCTGGGCTTCCTGGAGACTCGAGAGGAGGCCCCGTCCAGCTGCGTGGCGTTCAGCAGCCCCCTCACCACGTGGACGGCTGTCTGTTCACCTGGTTCAGGGCGGAGGCCCCGACGCAGTGACGTCCACGTCTGTTTCCCGCTGCCTGCGCGGCTTTGGTGTTTAGTCTGAGAGACGGGTGCCCGCGGCCTGAAGACGCGCCCCGCCCTTCCTTCTGGGGACACTCGGGCTCCAGCTCTCCTGGGGCTGTCGGCCCGTTTGGTGCGGACTGCGCACACAGCCCACGGTGCTGGGGCTCCTGAGCAGAGGCCACGTTACTGGAAATGGGTGGGCTCTGTGGGGGGTTGTTGGCAGCGGGTCTCACGCAGGATGGCTTAGCCCTGGGGGCCTGTTAGGGTGCTGCAGCCCCAGGCTGCTTCCCTCCACCCGGGGGTGCCCAGCAGGGCCCCGTCCAGGGGTCTGGCCCCAAGCCTCAGTCCTGTGGGGCCAGGCACCCTGTCTGGAAGCCCAGGACCTTGGGTTCCAGTCCAGGTGGGCCTGGTCGGGGCGGTAGCCACACAGTGGGCACGGTCTGCACGCCGGGGGCTCTGGAAACGCATTCCGAATGCCGAGGGAGCTGCGGGCTGGCTGCGTGTCGCGGAGGAAGGGGGCGGCGGCGGCAGTGGCACTGATGCGCTCCCCTCAGTTCTAGGCACGGGGGCCGATGTGGACTACCTGGAGCAGTTCGGGGCGACCCTGGTAAGTGCCCGCACCTGCCTCGGCCGTCCCTGGGGGCGTCTGGGGGAGGAGTGTTCCCAGAGCAGCAGGTGCCCCGGCCACCCCTCAGCAACCCTTCCTGCAGCCACCTCCTGGCCACGTCCAGGGCTCCTGCAGGGCCCGACCAGCCTCGGGGGGGGGGGGATGCGGGGGGGACACGAGAACACGCTGCTGCTCCAGGCCAGGCCCCCCGGGCCCTGTGGTCACCTCACGCACAGGGCCGTTGTCCTCGGGGCATGGGGACCCTGCTGACATGCCTGCTCCTTCAGTTTAAGGAATCAGCCCTGAGAAAACAGTCCTTGTACCTCAAGTTTGACCCGCTCCTGAGGGACAGTCCTCGAAGACCGGCCCCCGTGGCCCCCGTGGCCCCGGACTCAGGCAGGTACACCAGCCATCTGTGGTGGGCTCGGGTGCCAGAGATGTCTGGTCTGAGGGGCCGTCACAGCTCAGCTCTGAGCAGCAGGCTCTGCACTGATGCCCCGTTGGGGGCAGGGGGTGGTGCCACCTAACAGGTGACTGGGGACAGGAAGGGTTGGGACAGTGACGGCAGCTGGGGAGCAGGACGACAGGCCCTGGGGGGCCTGGGCCCAGCCCGCTCTGGAGCAGAACAGCACACAAGCCTCTGCCCCAGGTCCAGTGCGCAGGGCGCCAACGCACCATCCTCAGGGAGCCCGCCTGAGGCCAAGCTGCTGGACCTTGACTTCCCGGGAGCGCCGGGCCTGCCCGTGAGTGTGCCACCCTCTGCCCTGTGGGGGCACGCTGGTGGGGGGCCCAGTCCTCATCTCCGGTCACCACCCGCTGTCCCGGAGCCCCAGCCCCTCTGTCACCCCCAGGTGCTGGGCCCACCGCCATGCGTCCTCGGGCCGGGGGCGCCCATCGTGGACCTGCTGCAGTACAGCCAGAGGGACCTGGACGCAGCGGTGAGGGGGCGTGGGCGGGGGGCCCAAAGTGCCGGCGCCCTGGTGGCGCCTCGGGGGTTGGGGGAGTGCGCTCGGCAGGGCCGTCAGTGGGGTCACCCGGCCAGCAGGTGCTCCTGAGCTGTCCCCGCCGGCGGCTGTGTCCCACCCAGGGCCAGTAGGACCCCAGAGCACCCCTGCCTTCAAGGGGAGCTTGCCTGGCTCCAACACATGACACCCCCGGGCTCGGGCTCGGGCTCTCCACGTGCCTGCTGGCCCAGCCTGCTGCCGTCCAGCCGGTGAGGCACCAGGTGTGGTCTGCGCAGGTGGAGGCGGCACGGGAGGAGAATGCCCAGCTGCGGAGCCAGTGCAAGGAGCTGCAGGAGAAGAACCTGGAGATGGGGTGAGGCCCGCGGGCTGCGAGGTGGGGGGGCCCAGGGGCCGCTGGGTGCTCACACACGCCCTCCCTCCCGCAGGAAGGTCATGGACGGGTTCGAGAGCATCGTGTACCAGGCAATGGGTGAGCGGGGGCTCCGGGACAGCAGGGTGGGCAGGGCCTGCTCCACTCCCCCTGTCCCACCGTCTCCGCCTCCTGCCCTCGGTCGCTTGCAGCAGCCGCGTGGAAGCTGCCCCCCAACCCCATGCACCCCCTCTTTTCAAGAGGAGGCTCAGAAGCAGAAGGAACTGGCCAAAACTGAGATTGAAAAGGTTCTGAGAGAGAGAGACCAGCTGGCCTCGGACCTGAGCTCCATGGAGAAGTCCTTCTCAGACCTCTTCCGGCGGTTTGAGAAGCAGAAGGAGGCGATCGAAGGCTACCGGACGGTAATGGGGGCTGCGCCGTGTCCTGCCCTGGGTCCTGCCCTGTGTCCCCACCTCAGACCCGGGCCCATCAGGCTGGAGCCAGCCTTTCCCCCGACCCCTGGTCCCTTGAACTCCGCACCTGGCTGAGCCTTGCCCTGCACCAGGCTGAGGCCAGGCTCTTCGATGCGAGGGGGTGGGGGTGGAGGTGCTATTTCTGGGGAGGCCCAATCATGTGAGCAAAGGAACTGGAGGCAGGACCACAGGGGTCGAGGGGCTGCCCTGGTGACAGCAGGTGCTGAAGTGCCAGCTGCTGCCTTCTGGAGGGGGCCTGGGCCCAGGCCAACCCCGGCGGCACCCTGAGTAGGGCTTGCGAGAGTCACGCAGAGGGCAACAGGGCAAGGGACGGCTCTGATGCCAGGCAGGGCCCCATAGGATGCGACAGCAGCCAGAGGGGCCGAGGGTTGGACCTGGTATTCAGGGACGGGGAGGCCTGGGCTGTGTGTGGAGGGCCTTTTCCAGGAGAAAACCAGGATGTGCCGTTTCCCTGCGGCCGGTTCCCCCGAGCCCTGACGGGCCCGGCCCACACCTGGCCCCAGGCCTGCGTGGAGGCCGGTCGGCAGTGACGCCCTTCCTCCCCGAAGAACGAAGAGTCCCTGAAGAAGTGTGTGCAGGACTACATCTCCAGAGTGGAGAAGGAGGGCCAGCGGTACCAGGCACTGAAGGCCCACGCGGAGGAGAAACTGCGGCTGTGAGTGGGGCCCCTGCGGGGGGCTGGGGGAGGGCAGGGGCGGGGGCGGGGGCTCAGCCCACCTGGTGTGCGTGCAGGGCCAGCGAGGAGATCGCCCAGGTCCGGAGCAAGGCCCAGGCGGAGGCGCTGGCCTTCCAGGCGAGCCTGCGGAAGGAGCAGACGCGCGTGCACTCACTGGAGAAGGCCGTGGAGCAGAAGGTGGGGGCCGGGCGCGGGGGGTGGGGGGGCCCTGGGTCGGGGGGCCCTGGGTGGGGCCCTGTCGCCCGGCCTGAGCCCTGGGAGACCCAGGGCGACCCAGGGCTGGACGTGTCCCCTCCAGACGAAGGAGAACGAGGAGCTGACCCGCATCTGCGACGACCTCATCTCCAAGATGGAGAGGATCTGACGACGGGGCTCCTGCTCTGCGCCCCTGGACTTCTGTCCGTCCGTCCGTCCATCCGTCCGTCCGTTTTCCTGTTCTTCCTTCTCTCCTCACTTCAGCTCACTTTTAAACTAGACTGCTTTAAAAAGACTAAATAAAGTTTCCCTTGAGTTTATCGCTGCAGTCGCCTTGTCTTGATTAAAACCGAGGTTTCCCGCCTGGGCCCAGTCGGCCACGGCCACCATTGCTACTGCCGCCTGCGCCACGGAGCTGCCGCAACACAGCTGTCCGCCAGCAGGGGGCACTGCCGGCCATGGGCCGTGGTGGAGGGTCTGCACAGCGCCTGGCAGTGGTGTCCTGACTCGGGAGTGTGGGTGGGGCTCTGGTGGACCAGCATGTCCAGAGCCCCCCAGGTGAAGGGCACCTTTGTTCTCAGCATATTGGAGGGCAGGGACCCAGGGGCCACTCTAGCCCCTGCTCCCCACGGACCCCAGGGCTGTGGCCCCGTCATCAGCTCACCCCCGCTGCAGCCCGTCTGGCCTCCCAGGACCCTCGCTGCCCTTTCCAGCGCAGCCACTGATGGTCCTTGGACAACCAGTCAGTCTCCCACACCCCTCCTGTGGTCAAGGACCCACCTGCGCTGGCTCTGGCTCCAGGTGTGAGTGCCTGACGCTGCCCGAGGCCAGAACTCTGCTTAAAAGCCACCCCTCCGGGGGCTTCCCCTCCACCCTAACGAGCTGCAGCTGCCGGCTGGGGTCCGCCTCCACAGAGTGCTGCCCCTCCCAGCCACAGACCCAGTGGCCCACCCTGGCCCTCCGGCCTCGCTGATGTCCTGCTCAGTTGGTCTAAGGGGTCTGGGCCCCTGGAAGGCACCCCTCCCAGAGCAGACGTGATGCCTTCAACTTCACCAGGCCCCAGGGCACTCGCCAGCCACGGGGGTGTGGGCAATGGGTGTGGGCCCCCAATCCAGGCCAGACCCCCCCCCTGCAAGTCCTGCTACTCAGAACAGGGCTCTGTTCCCTCCTCGCCATGCTGAGCCCCTCCCTCAACAGGCAGCCCCCACCCCAAACTGTGACCCCTTCCATATATGCCCCACCCTGGATCAGCCCCACCCCTGGCACCCCTTCCACCAGTCCCTGGACAAGAACCTCCCTCCCACACACAGGGACCCCATCCTCACCCCCATCCCTAGACACAAGCAGGGTGCACTCCACCCGGGAGGAGCTCAGAGGCTGAGGAGCCCTCAGGGGCCGGCTGAGGCTCGCTTCATGAGACTAGGAAACCAGTGACCACTGGCTGGGGAGAGGGGGGCAGGGCACCTGGGGTCAGGGTGGAGGTGGGCGAGGGGCCAGTGGGGCCTGCAGCCCCAGGACTCCGAGAGCTGCCCACGTGGCCTCGGGGCTGCCCTTCTGCTGCAGAGTCAGGCTGCTCTGAGGGGGCCTAGAGGGGCACCCTCGTCACCCATCCCTGCCTGTCTGGCCTCTCCAGCCACGCTGAGAACTGCCCAGTGCCCTGTCCCCCGCTGGAGCCTCTGAACCAGACCCAGGACTCTGCCTGGGGAAGGCCATGCAGGGTGGCTGGCTGTGTGAAGACCACAGGCCTCTGGGCACCGTCCTGGGCCGGGAGTCCCTCTGGACAAAGGGGCCTTGTGCAGCTGAATGAGTGTTTACCCTGGAGCCTGAGTTAACTCCGGGCCGAGAGGCCGGGCAGGGGCCCTGGCACTGGCCTTCCGCGGGTAAACGTGCCCCGAGCCGGGCCTGTGGCAGCGGGCCTAACTCCTGCACCCTGCACCTCCTGTGCCTCAACACACCAGCGGCACGTGGCCGCCTGCCAGACGGCGACAAGGGAAGATGGGGAGGGGAAGCTGTCCTGGGGGCCACCTCCGGGTCCCCATCTCTAAGCAGTGAGACCTTGTGGGCAGAGCACCGAGGGTCTGCCTCCCAGGCTCAGGGCTACCCCACCTTCCCAGAGCACAGGAGGTGAAGTGTGGCCAACCCCCTGCCCCCCAGGGTGGTGGGCCTGGGGGCTAGTCCCTGGGACCTGGACTGAGACCCCGCAGCATGACTGGACTTCTGCTTCTCCCCAAACTCGTGTTGAAGCCGAGAGCCGAGGGGATGGAGTGTAGAGCTGAGTAGGGCAGGGTGAGGCTAGGAGCCAGGCCCCACGGGGATTCACGCCTGGGGAGAGGAGGCCTAGTGTCCCCCTCCGCTGTGCGAGGGCAGTGAAGGGCTGCGGCGGGAAGCTGCCCGCACCAGAAACTAAGCTGACCGCCACCCTGACTGCGGACATCCAGCCTCCAGCACCATTCGAAATGGACATCTGCTGTCCGTGGTGTTGTTACAGCAGTAAGTGCCTCCTGAGAGGGCCACAATGCCTGAGTCACAGTGACCCACTGCCCACCTGTCCTCCGTGGCCAGCGGCCCACAGGGCCTCAGTCCCCGTGGAGAAGCCCAGGCCTGTGGGCACCACTGTCCCCACACCCTGAGAGGATCCGTCTGGGGCGGAGCGCCTGCTGGCGTCTCCCCGTGTTGTCCTCCGGACGGGCCCTCCCTCCCTGCGTGGCCCACGTGTGCCTGGGGGGTGCTGGACACACATCCCCAATGTCCCTGCGCGGGATGGCCCACTCTGGGAGCAGGACTGCACTCAGGGACAGCCGCCCACCCCCACAGCCGCTCGGGCTGGGAGAGGCCAAAGAGTGAGGTCTTGACTCAGCCCAGGCTCCTGGGGGCAGTGTTAGGACCCGCAAGGGCATCCTGGCCCTGGCTCCTAGCAGTCCCCTATCATCAGGTCCCAGACCCCAGGCCCCAGCTCTCCTGACCCCCAAGTGCCCCCCAAATTCTGAGGCCCCAAGCTGCTAGGGCTGAGCTGGCTTGGCTGAGCTGGGATGCCTGGAGGTAGCCTCTGGCCCCTCAGCTACCACCTCTGGGAGGTCCAGCTGAGACTCCTGCATGGGGTGGGGGCGTCTCCCAGATCGCCCAGCTGGAGAATTGAGGGACGGCCTCCACCCCAAGCTCATGGGGGGCAGGCCTGGCCAAGGCAGGGTCTTGGGCCAGGGTCTGGGCAAGCCTGGGGTGGGACAGGGTCTGTGGCCAGGTCTGGGCCCCCCCTCCCAGGCCCAGTCCTCATCCGAAAATGTTCTGGGCCACCCCTGGTGGGGTGGACACTGCACCCTGGCCCCATGGAGCACCAGCCAGGACTTCTTCAGAAGTGGACAGGGCCCTCAGAGAGACACGGCGGCCCGTGGCCTGACCCTGGGCCCCAAGCTGGGTGGGTCACAGGCGTTTGTAGAGTGAGGGGTGGGTATGCGGCACCAGCGGCCCCCAGGCCCCTTTGCTCTAGGACGAGGGGTAATCTGAGGGCATCACACCCCCTGCAGACAGCAGGTGGGATTTGAATGAACATTTGAATGAGGGAGCGAGCGGGCGAGTGAGTGAGCAAGGCTGTGCACATCATGGGGTGCTCAGGTCCCCTCTCCTGCATCCCCTTCTTGTGTTCCAACACCCACCCCTTAGCTCTGCAGGCGATGATGGGACCCACGCCGGGCAGGGTTCCCGGGCAGGGCCAAGCCCCTCTGCAGGGGTGCAGAGATGGGGACAGGCGGGGCTGTGGGGGAGGGCTGCATGTCTGTTTGTTTAATCCTCAGCTGAGGACACTTTTTTCATTGCTTTGGAGGGAGGGAGGGAGGGAGGGAGGGAAGGAATGCCAATCGGCTGCCTCCCGTACGCACTCGGACTCAGGATCGAACATGTTCAGGACTGACAGAGGATGGACCCCGAAACCTGGTGCCCTGACTTGGAATCGAACCCGCAGACTTTCAGTGACACAACGACCACTCCAGCCAGCTGAGCCACCAGGCCAGGGTGTTGTGTGTTTATTTTCGACAGGAGAACATGTGGAACTCACAGCCTGGCCAGCCCAGGGCAGAGGAGCCGTCTGGGGTGCTGCTGGCCGGAGTGCAGCGGAGGTGACACTGGCCTGGGCCTGCCCAGTGTGTGTCCCCTCTGAAGTCTGGAGGGGCCTGCTTGAGGGCCGTTTGGCAGGAGCCACCGAGTGGCCTGAACCCCAAGGGGCGCTCTGCAGGGTGACCTGGGTGCTAGTGTAGTGTGGGGAGACGGAGGTCCCATCTAGCCCAAGGGGCCCACCAGAGGGCGCTGGTTCCCCGTGTGCCCTGCAAGAGGGGGATTCCCGACGGTGCCTGCGGCCAGCCAAGGACAGCCAGGGGCACCCCTAGCTTCTCTCCCCCGTGGCCACGGGGGCACAGCAGCCACAAGGCTGAGAGAGGCTTGCCGGCTAGGGCTTCCAGCTGGGGCTTCCACCTGGGGTGTGTCATCAGCAGAGCTGCCTTCAGAAGGCGGTTGGGGTGGGGGGCAGTGGGAGCGGGGCCCTTAGCTCTGGGTAGAGCCCACCCAGCCCCCTCCCAGCCCCCACGCCCAGAGTCCTCATCAGCCCACAAAGGAGCAGGACCTCGAGGCTCTGAGGCTGCTCTCACGCTGGGCCCTTCACTCCCACACTCGAGGACACGTGCGGGGAGACTTCTCTGCTCCAGGCCCTGGGGGGCCTCGGGGACAGGCCAGCCCCTCGCCTGTCCTGGTGGACCTGTGTTCTGGCGGCGGTGGCTGGGAAGCTGACCGGGGAGGAATAAACAAGCAAATCCAGAACACATCTGGAGGTGACGGGGCGGGGGGGGGGGGGGGGGGCAGCAAAGAGTGGGGAGGAAGTTGGTGGAGGTGAGTCTTGGGGGGCTCCAGGTGCCCCTCCCGCCAGTGTCCCCTGATCCCCACACCACGGAGGGAGGGTCCCCCACCTCTGTTGAGCACCTAGGCTGGGGCGCTCACTCCCACCCATGCCAGCCAGGCAAGGGCTCCAGGGCGCCCGACATGCTCCAGGCCACAGCAGCAGTGAGCAGGGGCTCTGGGCCTGGGTAGTCTGACGCCCACCCCGGGAGGGGCCGGCCCCTGCACGCCAGCAAGGCCTCACACTCCCTCGGGATGCTGGCAGCCCCCTGCCCAGCTGGCCAGCCCTGCCCCTGCTCTGGGGCCCGGGCGACGCCTCACCCTGCCTGTGCCACCCAGACCTTCAGGGACCAATGGTCCTCAGGCCCCTCTGGACCTGGAAGGCAGCCTCCCACTAGGCCCAGCACCCATCCCCACAGCTGGGCCAAGCCTCGCCTGAGGATGGGTCGTCCTGTGCCCGGCACTGGGCGGGCCCGCCGAGGGGGGGTGCAGCTCTGGGGAGGCCTCCAGAAATCAGAAACACATGGCCAGGCTGGGCCAGCATTGCTGTGTCCCCGCGTCCACCCTCGGAAAGCTCACCCACAGAGCTGGACCAGGCAGTAGGCCCGGGCGCAGGCGGCAGGGGTCTGCTGGGAACTTCCTGCCCTTTCGACTTTCACACCAAGGACAGGCCATTGGTCCCAGCCCCTTCATCGCCCAGCTCGGCTTGCTTGTTCTGTCTGCCTGGAGGCTCATGACTTTGCGCCCAGCCTTGTTGGCTGAAAGTGGACCTTCGGAGCCGAGGGTCCAAGTTGCCCACAGGGAGGCCCCTCCTGCTCCAGGAGCCCAGCATCCAGGGGACCTGGGTCTCCAGGGTCCAAGGAAGTCGTCAAAGACAGGCAGCCCTGAGCGTCCGGGAGCCCGGCCCTTTCTGAGCCCTGGTCAGCAGCTCAGCCCCACCCCAGCCGGAGTTGGGTGCTGGGTCCCTTCCCTGCGAGAGCACCCAGCCCCTAAGTGCTGCCTCTATAGCTGTGGGCACAGCTCCTGGGCCCCAGGCAGCCACGGAGTTCAGGCCTGCAGACCAGGTTGCACCGCTCACCTGCCGCTCCTCTCTGAGGGTGACCCCTGCAGGCCAGCCCGGTGGGGCGGGGCAGCCTGAGAGAAGGGGCTCCTGAGCTGGGCTGTGCGGGTGCAGCGGCCTCTCTCTTCACAGCAGCCAGTCTCCGGGCTTCTCAGGGGCTGGCCACGCTCCCCCCACCCCCCGGAAGACCCCACCTTGCGGAGGGCCACTCAGGCCAGGCGAGTGCGGGCCAGACCTGCGCCCGCCCGGACGTGCCCCTGCGCCGCTCCCCCCGAGTGCTCCCTGCGCCAGGTGCTGGCTTGCCCCCGGCAGCGTGATCTCATCCCTCCGTCGGCAAGGCGGGCCCTGGCGACACCCCACCCCACAGGCGATGTGACTTGCCCGAGGTCCCGCAGACGTCCTGGTGGCTCCCCACCCTGCCCGCTCACCCCCTCCTGTTCCCTGGAAGAGCCCAGGGGCTCCTGAGCCCTCCTGTCCTCACTTGGATGGTGACACCGGGGAGCCGGGGAGCCGAGGGCAGTGGGCCCAGCCCAGGCCTGGGGGCCTGAAGGCTGAAGCGGATGTGCCAGGAGCAGGGGCTCCGGGGCCGGCCTCTCACGAAGCAGGAAGCGCTGGGGCTCTCCCCTCGGGCCACCGGCCAGGCCTCCTCGGCGTCTGGGAACCCCCCCACACGCTAAGGAAGCAAGAATGCGCCCTTGCCCCAGCCCAGGCTTGCCTGGCCCCAGATGCCCCAACAACCCAGCGTGACAACACCCCTGCCCCCCCAGCCTCCCCCTGCTCCCAGTGGGGCGAGGCTGGCTTCCTGGGGGAGGTGCCTGGGGCCTCCCAGAGGCCAAACCGGAGGGGAGGCGGGGCGGGGGGCCCAGGACTCAGGGCAGGGCCTTACTCGGGCCACAGGGGACAGGCAGGGAGATGGGGACCAGACAGCCTGGCTGTGGAGCCCCAGCCGGGGCCTTTCCCCGCTGCTCCTGCCTCCACGGCCGCATACCCCACGCTGAGGACCCCAACCCCAGAGCCTAGGCCCCTCTCTTCCACCAGAGCTGGGGACCGGGTGGGGCTGTGGGAACGGGGGAGGCTGCGCATCGCCGCACCTGGCAGGAACCCTGGCCTGGGACCCAGGTCCAGAGGCGCGGCAGGTCCCCGGAGGGCTGAGTGTGGGGGGAGGAGGGTTCTGAAGGGGGGACGGCTGGATGGTGACCTTCGGGGCCTGTCCCGTAGGAGATGCTGGGGAGCTGGGGCCCCTGAGTCTGGGGTGTAGGCACCGGAGCAGGGTGGGGGTGTGCAGGGAGTCCAAGGGGCGGCAGCCACCAGGCCCTGGAGGGTGACTGCCCCTAGTGACTAAGGGGCTCGGAACCACCACTTGCTCAGGTGGGGTGGGTGATGTGGCTACACATAGGCCAGGGGTGCCGCCACCCCCACCCCCTAAGAGCCTGCCGGAGCAGAGGCAGGTCTCCTGGCCAAGCCCCACTGGCTCACCCCAGAGGGTGACCTGGACAGGGAGAGCCTGAGGCCCCACCACAGGGCGAGGGCGGCTGCTTGAGGCTGGTGGGCGGGTCCAGAGCTGCAGACTGAGAGGAGCGGGAAGGCTCCGTGGACTCGAGGCAGCAGCCTGCCCAGGGCCACCCTCGCCTTCCCTTTGGGCTGCCGCTCCGAGGCTCCAGGGGGCCGTCCTCATCGGAACCCAGGGGTCCACGGTTTGGCCGAGGTTTCTGGACAGGAGGAGGGGCTGGCTTCGGCCCCTCATACCCAAGCTTGTCCTGGGCCCACACGCTTTTGGGGGGGTCAGGATGACCCTTAGACCTCACAACTGGGGCCCATGGCAGTGTCAGCACCTGGTGACAGGAGCCTCCCGGGGGAGACGACTGGCCTAGAGGGGAAAGACGGGTGTCCCTGGGGGGAGGGGCTGGGTGGGTGGGCGTCGTGCTGCCCACCACTCAGGCTCGGGGGTCCCTGCTAGGAGGACAGACTGCTGGGGGCAGGGCCACACCCAGGGCCGGGGAGCAACTGATGCTGTGGGTGCCGCCCCCTCCCCAGTGTTCCCGATGGGAACAGGGTCACTCGGGACAAGGGGCAGTGGGCCCAGCGAAGCCCCCCGGGCCTCAGAGGCCCCCTGCAGCGCGCTTTGAAGCGGCCCCAGGGGCGGGCGGGCGGGCGGGCGGGCGGGGGTTGGACGCGCCCCCTGCCAGCGTCAGCGCGATCAGTTTCAAAACCAGCCTGGATTCTGCCCCAGCTGAGGAGGGAGCATAAAAACCCAATATATTTTAATTATATCTTTGAGGGCCACAGCGCAATCATTTCCAGATGGGGGCCCTGCTGCCGGCCTCTCCGTGCTGTGCCTGGGGAGGGGGAGCAGGGGCCAGGCCCCCTCGGGGGCGACGGGGGCCCCGTGGCCCAGGGCTCGCAGCCCATGCTCAGACCAGAGCGGCTGTTATTGGCCGTAGTTCCCATTCTGCAGACGGGAGCCTGAGGCCCAGTCCTACTGGTGTGCACAGCCAGAGGTGCAGGGGATGGCACCCGGACCCCAGGGCCTTTCCCAGCTGGGAGGACCCTGGGGTGCGCTGGCTCAGACCCTGGAGCAGGGGCCTGCAGGGGACAGTGTGTCAGGGCTACGGGCCACTTGTCCAGGCCCCAGGTCAGGAGAGGGCTTGACCCACATGGCCCAGGAAAGCTGTCTCCATGGGGAAGGGGCGAGCCTGGGCCGTCCTGGCTCCGGGTGAGTGGGGCTGGTCCTGGGCCTTCTGTGTCCCCACCGCTGCCTGACACCTAGGGCTGGGCAGCCCCCTGCAGGCCCTGTGGCTCCCTCCCGGCAGGGAAGCACCGGAGACCCAGCAGCCTTCCCAGGCCCTGAGTGAACACTGGGGCCCAGTGAGGACCGAGGCGGCCTCGGCCCGGCCTGGGGCACTGCCAGGACCTGAGGCCGTGGTGCTGCATGCTGGGCAGTCCCAGCCCCGGGTGCACACACAGGGCGGGCTGCAGAGGAAGGTCACTGGGCGGTCAGTGATGGGCGCTTCGGAAGCCGGCCCACTGCTAACGAGATTTGCCCGTCAGCTTTCCTGGCTCTGGCGTCTGCCAGGGCCGTCCTTTCTGCAGCCGGCTGCGACCCCCACCCCAGCTCCGCCCAGCCTGAGCGGGCAGGACAGACACGGGCCAGACAGACACGGGCCCTAGCTCCTCCTGTGGCAATCAGAAGCGGGGGGCATGGCAGGGACCCCGAGGGGCTGACTCCATCTCTGCCTGAGTGCCGGCCTGGGAGGAGTGAATGGGCACGTTGGTACAGGGTGCGGGGCAGCAGCTGCCAGGGCCTGTGGGTGGGACTCCAGCACGCCCCAGGTGTTGGCGGCAGGGGGCCAGGGCAACCCTGGTCAGCTGGGCTCTCGCCTGGGCTGGGGGACACCAACCCATCAGACCAGGGTCTCTGGAGCCTGTGCCACCTGCAGCCCCCGGGCCTGCCGCTGCCTGGCCGCAGTGCCCCACCTGTAACGGGCGCACAGAGACAGGGTCCCTCCCAGAGCATCTAGGAAGCTGCAGGGGCTGGCTGTGTCCTGTGGGACCCCAGCCTCTCCTGGCCCTGCCGACTGCCCAGCCAGTGCCCCCAGCCGTGACCCAACCCGGCCCAACTCCTCAGAAGCACCAGGCCGGGGTCTGGAGGGAAGACAGGGCCCTTGGCTGCAGTGAGGCTGCCACGGGGCAGGGACCAGCTGCCCAGGGAGGACGGGGAAGCCTCCTTCCTCCTCCTGGTCCGTCCACGTGATGACCCTGGGGTGATCCCAAGCGAGCCGAGGCCACTGCGGGATCCAGGTGGGACGTGGCCCGGCCCTGGGTAGGGCACCTGGCCCAAAATGGCCCTGGGCTCCTCGCCCGGCCCCAGGGCACCCACAGCAGACATGACGTCATTCTGCTGGGTCCACCGAGGCAGGCGTGGGTGCTGGTTCACCCAGGCTCCCCAGGCTGATGGGTGACTCACCCCTTCCCGCCCACCTGGGCCCCTACCTGGGCTCCCTGCGGGAAAGGCGGTGGCAGGCCCGGGCACTGACCCCGGGCCCTCGGGCCTCCTGGTGCGGACCTGGGCAGCTGCCTCCAGCCTGGGGCCTGCCCCGCTCGGACCGAGCCCACAGGTCACGCTCTGACACATGAGATTGGGCAGGTCACGCCCACCCATTTTGGAGACTCTTACCACCTTCCCGGCATCTCAAAACCACGCCCAGTCTGGGAGCAGCGCCCAGGACCCCGTGAGACGCCGACCTCTGTTCCAAGGTTCGCCCTCCATAGACCCGCCCCCCCCAGCTGTGCAAGCACACCTGCCCCCCCCACCGGCTCTTCCCCCTGCAGCGGTCACTCAGCCATCGACACACCCTGGCCATTGCACACCTACTGACTCACCCGGCCCCAACGTCCACCCCCCGACCACCTGTCTGTCATGCAGCAGCACTCTTACCCTGCCCCTGGACCAACCCCTGCCCGTCTGTCTGTCTGACCCGCCTTCCCTGACCATGTATGTGGGCCCGGGTGCTGTCACAGAGCTGCCACCCAGGCTGGGGATGGCAGGGGACACAGCACTGCACTGCCTCCCACACTCACAAGCACAAGTGAGTGGGCTGTGACGGAAGGCGGGCCACTGCACCCCACAGCCCCCACCCCACTGGGCCAGGCCTGGGAGGCCAAGGGAGGCAGGCCACTGACTGCCCAACCCCTGGGCAGATGTCCCCACCCTGCTCCGCCCACAGGGGACCCAGGGACAAGGGCCGACACCTTCACCCGCACCTTGACTGCCCCCTGCAGGCGGCCACCACCCCGACCACAATCCAGCCTCAGGCAGTGGCCGGAAATCCTGCCAGCCCCGCACCAGAACCCACCCTGGACCTGCCTCTTGCACCTGGCGGTGAAAGAGAGACTCAGTCTGGGGGCCCCCCACGTGGGTCTCAAAAGCGGGACCAGCTCAGCGAGGCCGAGGGGTGAGTAGAGGCCCCGCTGGCCTGTGGCACCTGGTTCATGGGCTGCTTCCGCCCCCAGGCTAGTCCCCCTCACAGGGGTCTTTGGGCAGGGTGTGGGGGGCGCCGGGCCTCACCAGGCCTGCCCTGTCACTGCCAGCTAGGCTGGCCTGGCACCTGGCCATGCAGGTGCGGCGTTGTCCCTTTTCACACCTGAAAAGACAATGACCAGGCCCCCACCAGCTCTCAGCCCCGGGTCCTGGCCCCTGGTGGCCACCCTCAGAGCTGCCCCAGGTGTGGGGGGAGCCGGTGAAGGAAAGGCCCCAGAGTCGGTGACGATGAGGAAGAAGCCAAAGGAGGGACAGTGTGGGCTGGCAGTGCGTGTTCGGGGGGTGGAAAATGAGTCGGCACAGGCAGCAGGGAGGGAATGCCCGCTGGGGACACCCGGGTCCTCCGGCATGCACCTGGGCCAGAGAGGCCCCTCCCGCAGCTGCACTGTGGGGTCCGGGCCACTCAGTGGACACGCGGTGGAGCTCAGGGCGGAGGCGGCTGGCGCGGCTGAGTTGGGGCTGGGGACAGAGGCGCGAACCTCGACGACGCGGCACCACCACCAGGGCCTGCGCCGGGTTGAGGCCCAGGTGCCTGGAGAGCCTCAGGGGCCAAAGCCCCCGGGGACAGGAAGTGGAGTCCCTCCTGGCAAGGTCCCGGGGGCGATCTCACCCACATCCCCTTCCCTCAGCGAGTGTGCCCGCGGCCTTCCTGCACCCGCTCTGGGGGTCTCACCCAAGCCCATACCTCCCCCCACCGCCCACAGCAGTGGCCCGGGAAGAAGGGGTCCCTGGGGTCCCCACGGGCTGCTGCTCCGACGGCTGCTGGGACGGAGAGCCCGCCAGCCTTCCCACCCCTGGACGGGGCGGGGCCTGGGACCGAAGGACAGTTTGGGTCCGCCCGGCAGGGAGGCTGTAGCAACCCCTCCCCCGCCTTGGCTGGGCTGGGCCCCCACCAGCGCCCGCCCTGCCGCCCCCCCCCCCAGGCAGAGATCGAGATAACGGGCGAGGAGGCAGAGGTAAACCTCTCCCCAGCCCCAGGCCCTTGTCGCCCGCAAATCCCAGGAAGTTCCCGCCCCATCCTGAAACCCCATCTGGAGCCTGGCTCGCCCATCCGGGCCGCCAGCCCTCGTTGCCCCTACCCGAGGCCCCAGCCTGTCCTGCCCAAGGGTGGCACACCCACCTCAGGGATGGCGGACTGAGGGGTCCAGGCCCCCGGGGTCCGCCCTTAGCATTTGCTCTGACACAGGGAAAGTCCCCTAGTGGCCCCCACTCCTCGGAGGCCAAAGCAGGGGTGCAGTCCTGCCATGACCAGGGCCCCAAAGGGCCAGGGAGCTGGCAGGTCCCAAGGTGCTGAGTCTGTGCCCCCTGTGCCTCAGACACGCCCCCCGGGCCACCGAGGCTGGGATCCTCTTTGAAGTGCTGGGGGGCTGGGCACCCCCACCCTGTGGCCCAGTCCTAGAGACCAGAGCCTCTGTGGGAGGTGGGACTGGCCGAGACCGCCCATCCCAAGGAGGGGGCCCAGGGGACCTGGACCCCTCAGTCTGCCATCCCTGAGGTGGGCATCATCCCTGAGGTGGGAGCAGCCAGAAAGGTGGCTGGGGGCACAGGGGCCTCCCTCTGCCTCCCCCCGAGTGAGGCGGCCCACCTGGCCCGGCCACGGCGCCCGAGGCTGAGACTCCAGCTCACACTGGAGCTCTGGCAGCAAGGTGGAACCACGAAAGGGGACACATGCCAGGGGCGTGGGGACGTGCGAGTGTCTGTCCATCCAGCCACTGGAGCCAACGGGCACACCAAGGAAGAGGGGCCCTGGCCATGGTCACCTGCGGGTTGGAGCCGGGCTGGCAGGGTGTCAGGGACACCTAAATAGCAGAGGCCACGAGCCATGGGGGGCCATGCGGGGGGGGGGGTTGCCAAGGAGGAAGATGCCCTGACCAAGGTGGGGCCTCATGCCTGGCCCAGAGCAGGAGGCCTCTGGGCTCAGTGGCCGTGGTGTCGGCAGGAGTGGCCCTCAGTGGCCGGGGGGCTTGCGAGGTGCCGTCCGGCAGATGACTTAATCGCAGGCGGGCTTTGTCCCCGGTGCGCCCGCCGGGCCTGGATCCTCCGCCAGCCCTGCCATTGCCACACGCCCCCACCCCCACCCAGCTCCTAGCAACTGGCAGCCGAGCGTGGGCAAATTGGAGGAGGGCCGGGGGCCGCACTGCGGGCCTGGGAACAGCACAGGGGTGGCCCTGGGCGCGGCCGGGCACGCTGCCCCGGACTGGACCTGGGGGACAGCTGCCCCTCGGGGCCACACCAGCCCCCCAGGAGGGCACCCTGGGAGGGGCCGCGGGCCAGCGCCCTGGCAGAGGAGGCGCCAGGCCGGGGGCCCGGTGGGCTGCGGCCCCTCTCTCTTCCCGGGCCCCCACAGGCAATGCTGTCACAGCCTTAGAAAGCCAGACAAAGGACCGGGAGGCCCCGGGAGGGCTGGGACACAAGCAGGAGATGGGGTTTTAATGACCCAACTATAACGTGGCAGCGAGGAAGCTCGTTAACCCTGTCGGGCCCTCTAGTTGGGGATGCCCACAGCCCACTGGGCCCCCATCACCGACCCCAAGGGGCCGAGAACAAAGTGGAAATCTCTCCAAAGAGAGTCCCTGACACCCCAACCAGGGGGCCTGTGGCCGGCCCCTGCCAAAGGCGCCTAGGTGAGGGCCCCAGGCGGGCCAGACATAGGCCCGGAACCCTCCACACTTGGCCCTCCACTCTCAGGACCTGCCTGCCTCCTGACCTCCGAGGATGAGCCGCCACCCATCCATGGAGCCTGCTCTCCCCTTCCCTCTCGTGGGAGCAGGGCAGGGGCCGCCAGCCGGGGGCCCTGTGTGACTCAAGCCACACAGTCCTGGAGTCTCCCTGTCCTCCCGCCTCAGTTTCCCCACCCCCGAGGTAGGCACGTGGGGGGAGGAGGCTGAGTGACAGGAGCCGTCTGCCTCAGGGCCCAGGCTGGGGTCCTGGTGGGGGGAGACCTGTGGGGGCCCCGACAGCCCCCACGTTCGGTCCTTGTCTATCCACAGCCCCCTGAGGTCCTCAGAGGCACCATCACCCCCACGGCCCCACCCACCTCACAACCCCCTCTGACCACCTCCCACCCGGGTCTGTCATCAGCTGTGCCCTTGGCCTTGCTTTGTGCCCTTGTCCAGCCCCTGGGTGCCCTGAACCTTGTTTTTCTGGAGGCAAAGGTGTCCAGGGACCGAGGGCAGAAGTGAGGCAGCAGATGGAAGTTTCCAGTCCAGGCCACACTGGACAACCCATGAGAGCCCCTGGGGGTGGGGGACCGGGGGGTGGGGCCAGGCCCAGACTGCTCCCCAGGGAGGCTCCCTGCACAGCACCCAGGGGGAGCCTGAGGCCCAGACGGACCTGGTCTCTCCCAGATGCCAAGTCCCTGCGCAGAGAACCCACTCGCTGGGCCCAAGCCCACCCTGGGGGTGGCCCTGCATCCCACCCTGGGCCGGCCCCCGCACCAGGATGCAGTGGGGTCGCAGGGCTGACTTCCAGAGGCGGGCTCAGGTCGGAGGGTTCTGCAGCCTGGGCAGCAGCAGAGGTCAGGGGTTCCCTGCTCTTGGGCCCCCACCACCAAGGCCACTGCAGAGGAGAGTGGGACCCGCCCACGCAGCCTCAGCCCTGAGGGTGCGGAGCAGGCCAGCGGGGGCGGCCCAGGCCTGGCGGGGGCCCCGGTGCTGAGAGTGTGGTCAGGCTCCACGGGACGCCCTGTCCAGATGCCCATTAGCACAGTCGGAGCGCGGACGCTGCATAGAGGGATGTGTGTCCACACCAACGCGTGTGCTCCCGTGTGGGTGTCCGTGTGCCATGGCCTGTGTGTGCCAGCCCAGAGCTGGCTGGACTTGAAGTGCCAGCAGGGTGGTGTGGTGGCCGCGCTGCCACTGCAGTGGGTGTCAGTGTGTGAGTCCCGGGCAGCGGTCTCCTCCGGGCAGCCATGCCACTGGTCCTCTCTGCGGGACCGGGCTCTGCCCTGCTTCAGGGCCTCGCGCTTCAGGCCGCCCCTGGGGCCCCCAGCCCCTGGTGGGGGCTCCCCCACCTTCCTCCCCAGGGAGCGAGGCTGGCGGGGGGGCCTGTAGCGCTGGCCTGTCAGTGAGCACCCTGTGAACGAAGCCATTTCCTGGCCCCCCAGCGGGCAAGTAGGCCCCCCAGCCAGCAGCCTCAGAACAGGACAGCTTCCTGGGGGTGATGGGACCTGTCAATCCAAGCTCCTGGGAGGAAACAGGTCCGGCTGAGCAGAAAGAGCTGCAGCTGCCCCCGCAGCGGCCGCCCAGGTCACTCACCTGTGGCAGGGCCAGCCCAGGGGGCCTTGCTGTCCCAGGGCGCGGCAGGGGCTGGGGGGGCCGGCGCTGGGTTGGGAGGGGCGCGTGCTGCCAAGGTGCAAACAGCCGGCTTGTTTTCACCCATGGGGTTCTGCCGGGTTTCCAACGTCTTAATAAGGAACGTGGCCTGGGCGGGGGCTCGGCGGCCGGGCTGTGAATGGCGCCTGTGAGCACCGGAGAAAGGCGGTCCTCTGCGGCCGGCCGGGGGGGGGCCCGGGATAAATGGCCCCAGTCATCCGCGGGCTGGCCCAGTGCGAGCGCACTCAGTTGAAGCTATAAATTACCCCGGCCTCGGCCAGCGCCACCGCAGGGTGGGCGGGGCGGCCTGGAGGGGGCTCGGGGCTCCGTAAATCGGTCCTTTCACCACTGGAGGCCGTGCACGAAAGGAAAACTGTTTTATTAAAGCAACACCAGGGCTGTGGCCGCCCGGCCAGGAGGCGCCAGCGCAGGGCAGGCACCGGCGGGCAGGGGCTCCTGCCGCACCCCGGGCCAGGAGAAAGGCCCCTTCAGGAGCGAGGCTTTGGGGGGGCGCTTGCGCCTGCCCCCAGCACACTCTCTGGCAGCCTCCCCTTCGTCCCCCAGATCCAGATACCGCAGGAGCCATTTGGGACCTGGAGCCAACCTCTGCCTGGCCAGAGGGCCTGTGCACAGAGCGGGGCTCCGGATGAGCCGCCCCCACTGCCAAAAGCTGGGTCTTCCCCTGGGGCCCAGAGCTGACGAGGGCCGGCCGGGTGGAGAAGGAGGGAGGAGGAGGAAGAGGACCCCCGAGTGCACAGAGGAGCCTCATTCAGCTGTGTGTGCAGCCCCCTGGCTGGGACTTCCACCCGGCCCTGGCTGCTCCAGCACCAGGGTCAGTGGAGGCCCGGGGGCACTGGGGGCTTCCCAGGGTAATATTTAGACAATTCAAGTGGAAATAAATGAATCTTCCGGGCTTATCTCCATTTGTCCTGGGTCAGAGGGCTCTGGGTCCAGCGCCCTGTGCGGCAGGCAGCTGGGGAGCCAGGAGACTGGCTGTGAACACGGGCTTCTCCTGACACAGGTCTCCCTGGGGGGAGGCCCCTGGTGGGCCACAGCCCTGACCCCCACTCGGTGTCCTTATAGCCCCCCGCCCACTACCACCTTCTGTGTCCCCCACCTCCCCCAGAGCCTCCCCGAAAGCACCCCCAGCCTCACAAGCTGCAGCTGGCCCACCGCTCTCCCTCCTCCCCGCACCCCCAGCACTGACAGGAGGGGGCCTGCTGGCATAGCAGGCCTGGTGGGGGCCTCGGGCACCAAGTTCGGCCAGCAAGGGCTAGTTGGGGGCAGAAGGTTGTCTGGCTTCTCTGCACGTCTGTGGCGCGGCCACCTGGACGGGGCCCTCTGGGCTCTCTGGACACCTCAGCCGAGCGAGGCAGGCACTCAGGGTCGGGGCTCACTCTGAAGCCCACCCACCGTCTCAGAACCCTCTGACCCCATCTCCCACTGGGCTGCAATGCCCGCGCTACGCCCAGGGCTGGCCTTGTCCCGAGTCCAGGTCCTGCCTGGCTTCCTTGTCTGGTCCCCTTGCCCTCAGTTCCAGGTCTCAGGTGAACGTGGGTTCTCAGGGGAAAGGCTGGACAGAGCCCAGTCCCACGGAAGGAAGGGGGGCAGGGTACACATACGACGTGTTCAGGCGGCAACCTGTCCCCAGGGTCCCTGGGCTGGGCAAGATTCTGGGGACAACCTCAAGTCCCAAAACCCGGGCCCACTTGCCTAGCCGGTTCAGGCTGCTCCCTCCTCCTGTATCACCCTCTCCCGTCCCTGACACGGCCAGGCCAGGGTGGCTCCTGCTGACCACAGCCCCCTTGGGTCCTGTCCCCCTGCCCTCTGTCCTGAGAGATGGCACAGGGGAGGTGGCAGGGAGGATGGTGGGCCTGGGTGGGGTGCAGCAGCCTGGGCCCACCTGAGCGCGTGCTGTGTGCCCGACTGCCCGGGGTCTCCGGTTCTTCCCAAGGGGATTCGGCAGCCCAGGCTCCCAGAGCTCATGAGGGCCGATGCCAACCCTGAGAGGCACCGACTCACACCTGCCCTCCAACTCGGGGACAGACCACACAGCCTGCGGACAGGACACATCCAGTTGAGGGCAGCAGGCATGATGGAGGACACTCCAGGGACCCTCCTGGGCTGACCCCTGAGCAGCCCTCAAGTGTGGGGCACCTGGCGACTAGAGCGGGGAGAGCCTGGTCGGGCAAGGGGGTGGGCACTGGGGCCCCAGAGCATCTGGCACTACAGCCTGGTGGGCACCATGGGGATGCTGGCTTTGACTCAGAGGCCACAGGAACCATTAGGAGAGCTGAGCTGCCCCCACAGGGCAGGGCGGGGCGGGGCGGGGCCACCTGGGAGGTGGCCAGACCAGGGATCACTGGCTCCCCGGCAAGCTCCCCCCCACAACTCAGCACCTGGGACACAAGAGGCCCTGCCCTGGAAAGGGCCACAGAGCTCTTGGGACGCTGCCCCCTGTCTGCAGGGCAGGCGGATGCCAGGAGCTGCGAGGGGCTGCTTGCTGCAGTTGGGACACAGAGGGCCTCCAGGAGGGGCCCTGGCTCTGCTCCTGAGGCCGAGTGTCATGCCCTTGCCCTGAGATGCCACCTTTCTTGACCCAGCTGACCAGGGCCTCTGTCTCAGCTCTGCACTGCTGTATGGACAGAGGTTTTCCGAATGTTGGGGGGAGGGGGCAGGGGGAGCCAGGCTACTCCCCACCCCGCCCCCAGCGTCAGTCTTCCTGACCACAGAGGAGGGCAGGCCCCTCCCCCACCCAGAGGCCCCTCTCTGACCTCCACCCCAGGGTCCCAGGGCCAAGGGCATGACTTGGAACCACCATGTCACAGTCAGCACAGAAGCTTCCCCCAGAACTGGGGTGCGGGAGGGAGCCTGGTGCCTGCCCTCACCCAGCCAGTCGGAAGTGCTGTGGGCGGGTGGGCTGCTTCTCTCCTTCCTCTGCTCTGGCTGGTGACCCTGCTGCCACAGGGGATGGGGGTCCTTCTCCCTCCCCGGGACCTGCGAGTAGGGGCAGGGCCTGGTGCTCCCGGGGGCTGGGTTGGGCTGGGCTGGGCTGGAATGTTTGCGATCACTGTTTGCCCGAAGGGGTGCCCCCGGCCCCTCCTGGGGAGCCCCTCCCCACACCTGGGGGCCCAGGCCCAGCTGAGTCCACAGCTCCAAGCAGCTGGGGAGGGGGAGGGACCCTCCGGCTCGGTTGGGGAATTCCAGGGCCGCTGGGACACAAAAGGGTCCTTCCTGCGTCTGCCTCTTCCCGGGACCGGGAGACCCCAGCCCAAGTGCTTGCTGAGCCCGCTCCTCCCCCGCCCGGCTCTCCATTCCGCCCGGGGCTTCCCAGCCGCTCGGAGATTATGCAAATCCCTGCGGCTCCTTAATTAAATACCTAACGAGGCGCTGGGGCCGGGCCAGGGGCGGTGCTGGGGTCACGCTCCGGAGGGGCCTGGCCCGTCTGAGACGTGAGCGCCGCGCCCCGCCCGGGCCTGGGAACCGCCGCCAGCCAAGGGGGCGCAAACCTCCCTCCGCCACCCCCTCCCACGCCCCGGCCCGGTCTCTACGCGCGGGGCCGGACAGGGCACTAGCGTCCGCGTCCGCCTCCGCCTCCGGGCGCGCACGAGCCAGCGCTCCCGGCACCTGAGCCTGGTCTCCAGGCTCGGGGTCCGCGCGGGAGGCCGCGGGGTCGGGGGCGGGGCGGCGGGGGCAGCGGCCCCCCCGCGCCCCGCGCTCCCCTTTCACACGCCTGTTGTTGGGCCAACAGCCCGGCCTGGCCGCCTGAAAGGCTGGGATTAGCGAACATTAGCGGCCCTTTGAGCGGCGCCCGGGGCGCCCCTTCCGCGGCCGCCCCGCCTGCCCGCCCACCCGGGACCCGTCCAGCCGCCCCGCGACTCCGAGAGGCCGGAATTCCCCCCACCCCCGAGCAGGGCCTGGCCTGGGGCCAGGGCTCCTCTGCCCTGGTTGAGCCGAGGGGCGGTGGGCAGGAGGCGCGCGCGGTGCACCCAGGCGGGCGCGCACCCCGCGGAGGCGGGCGTGTGGAGGGAGAGACCTCTCACCCTCCTCCGCGGCCGGGGCTGGCTCGGGGAAAGCCCCAGCCACAAGAGGCCCAAGGTGGGCTCCACAGGAGACAAACACCTGCAGCCTCCTCTGTGGGGCTGAACCTGTCCAGGATCCCCCAGGCCCCCTCAGCCCTAAGTGCAGGGCCAGCCCCACACCCGCCTCTAGGCCCTTGCCCTAACCTCCCCCACCAGCCCCACAGCAGCCTGCCTGTGTTCCTAGCTCAGCCTCAGCCCCTGGGCCACCGAAGTCACCCTCTTTTCCTTCCGGAACCCCTGACTCTAGGGGCACACCGGTGCCTCCCTGACCCCCGCAGGGGTCAGGGAGGGTTGGGCATCTAACTCTCGTCTCTCCAAGTGTTTCCTGGGCCCCGGGCCCGGGGACTCCCACAGGGCAGAGAGGAGGCCGCAGGTGGAAGAGCAGCCCGTCCGTCTGAAGGTGGGGCTCAGAGTAGGGAGCTGCCTCCCAAGGCCTGACCCCGAGGGAATTACAGGAAGTATAACCCCATCCAACCGACGATGAGGAAACGGAGGCGCGGGCGGAGCGGCCAGAGCATGTGGGGCAGCCACCTGCCCTCCCCCTCAGCCCCCCGCTGCCTGCCTGTCTGGGGCACCTGCTGGCCCAGGGGCTGGGGGCCTGCGGTGGGCGTCCCGACCTGCCTCCATTCGAGCTCATTGCTGGTTTGGGCCCAAGCTCCACCCACAGTCTGGGACCCATTTGCAGGGACCCACACGTGTACTCATGCACACACATGCACACACATGCACACACACCACAACCAGAGCCCAGGCTTGAGAAAAGTAAACATCTTTGCCAGAGGAAGCAACAGGCCGGTCTCCGGAGAGAAAAAATGTGGCCGAACCAGACTCGGGCAGCCTGTGGGCCCCCCCTTGCTACCGCCCCAGGGTCACAGTGGCCTCTCGAGTCAGTGGTGAAACATGGACAGCCACCCCTTGGCCGGGCACCCCCAGGGCAGGTGGCGGGGAGCCAGGGGCAAGGCAGGCCCAGAGGACCCACGTGGGTGCTGGTGTCCCAGTGGGCGCCAGTGGCCAGGCCGCCATGGGGGCCCTGGAGGTCTGTCTGGCCCTAGGGTCTTGCCCGGGAGAGAACCGTGAACCCACAGCCCGCTCCTGTCTCCTTGCACACTGACCCCGGGCCCAGAAGGCTCAGGGCCAGCTTCAGACAGGCCTGGGGCCTGTGGGGCTTGAGGGGCACCCTGGCTGGGGGAGGCCTGAGATGGGGGCCCCCGGGTCCTGGCGGCCCCTGGGGTATGGCTGAGTCCAGGAGTCCTACCTTGGCTGGCTGTGGGACGTAGTGACCAACCCTGACCCCCTGGCCTCTGGAAAAGCAGGAGAGAGGCAGCCCCCCGCCAGGGGCCCCCACCCTCTGGCCAGGACGAGGACAGACCCGGCCAGATCCTATGACTCTGGAGAAACCACGCGGAGCCTGGGTTTGCAGTGGGAAACCCGATCAAGTAATCACAGGGTTGGTGTGGGGGTGACTGGCCGAGGGAGCCACCCCAGGCCTCTCAGCCAGCGGAGAACGCCAACCCCCCTGCACAACCCCGCCGCGACCTGCACTTCCCCCCGGCAGCAGGCCCGGGAGCCAGGCTCCAGGCCTGCCAGTGGCCCCCTCTGCCTTTTCCCCTGGTAGCCCCCAGCCTCTCACTCAGCCTGGCCACCTACCTCCCAGCCCACACCAGGCCCCCTCCTGGAACCTCCTGGAGCTTCTGGGGCTGCTCTTCTGAAATCAACCCCGAGGGGTCAGGCCGAGGGAGGGGAGCTCTGCACACTGCATTGTCAGCTGCGCCCCTCCTCGGGCCCAGCCGGCCGGGGGGGCCAAAGGCTCTGCGGTGAGGGTCTGGGAGGGCCGGGGACTCACGCGAAGTGAAAGAAACAGGAGGTCACAGACACCCTGCTGCCCGTGGTTGCACTGGCCCCAGCGAGCCGCCCAGCCCCACAGACATGCAGGGACCCACACAGGGCACTGCCCGCTCCAGCCCCGTGGGGCCGGCCCAGGGGAGAGCCTGAAGGCTAAACTGGGTCCCTTCAGTCCTCCTGTCCGGCTGCCCAGCCAGGCCTTTGGGCAGCTCCTAAGAGGCCCAGGCAGAGGATGACCTGCAGGGGTCCCAGAGGGTCCTGGAGGGGTGGCCGCGCCCACACCCCTACTCAGGAGCCAGAGGCCCCTCCTGAGCTCCCACTGCAAAGCCCTGTGAGGTCCGGGCGCTGTCTGTGTAATTTTCAGAGCAAGAAGCCCAGGGCCCCAGGCGCTCCAGCAGGGAGGGTGGGGGACCCGCCGGGACTCGACGGGCAGATGAGGCCTCCCGGGACTCGTGGGCGCAGGCACTCACTGCGGCCGGCGGGGCGGGCGCCAGAGCCGCCCTCTGCCACTGCAGTCGGCGGGCAGCTTTAATTACCGCTCGCTGGGCCCGCTGAGCCACGCTAATCCGGGGCCGCCGCCACGGGAGGCTCGGGCGGGTGCCCCCCCCACCACGGCCTGGGCACCAGGTCCCCGGGTTCTCACGTCCCGCAGGCCCCAATTAAAGCGAGCTCCGCGGGGCTGCCGCTGCTAATGAGCTCGCGGGCCACTGGGCTCCACGCCAGGGGGGCGCAGGGGCGGGGTGGGGAGGTGGGGGCGGAGTCGGCTTGGGTGGGGTGACTTGGGACTACTCCTGAGGAGAGGCCCAAGGGACGCCCCTATCAGTGTCCGCCTGCTGGGGTGAGCTCTGTGACCCTCACGAGGGAGAAATGCTTGCCTGCCTGTGGGCAGAGGCCCCTGGCCACCCACAGGAGCGGGGAGGGGCGTTGGGCAGGCACGGCCCCCCTGCTCAGGGCGACGCAGGGGCCGCAGGGCCGGTGGGGCGGGGCCTGGCCAGGGGCTCCGGCTCACGGGAGCCGCGAACAGCGGTGGTGTCTTCCTCTCACCAGTGAATGGCTGGTGCCTGGCTGCTGTTTGACACCTTGTGGGGCTCAGGCAGGAGGGGCATCCCTCTCTGCCTGTCACTCAAAGGAGCAGCTTGGAGCCTGGCAGTCAGGGGCGGAGGGGCCAGAAGGACCAAGGCCTGGGCACTCCAGGCTCTGCAGCTCTGGGCCGCTAGAGGGGGGCGGAGTGGGGGGCAGGACCAGGGGGATTTGCCAGCAAAGTCTGAGGCTGACCTGGGGCACCAGCTCAGACTGTGAGGGGAGGTCTCTGGGGGGAGCTTTATGGGTTTTGCAAACTTCCTCAAATCAGAGCTTCCAGTCCCCAGGCACCGAGGCCCGAGCAGGCCCCTGGCCCAGAGCCGGGACCCCCAGTGGGGTGGGGGCCCTCCACAGTGTACAGGACATACCCAGTGTGGGGGAGGTCGGGGATCCACAGCCAGATCGGGGGCTGGTGGGCCGTGATGGGTGGCTGGGTCGCCGGGGCTGGGGTCTCACCCCTGGGAGCACCCCCATGCTGTTTGTGCAGCTTGAGTCCCCCCTCCCTGCAGGCCAGAGCCCCCTCCCCACCCCAGCCCCATGGGGGACTCTCAGCCCTGGCTCAAGGTTTCGCTGGGGCCTCCAGGTCTGGCCTGTGGTGCAGCCCCACTCACATACCCACCCCCTCCAGTACGGACCCGGCTGTGGGGCCCCAGGCTTGGGAGCGGGGAGAGGGCCTTGGCAGGCGGAGGCCCCGACTCCGGCCGCAGAGGCCCAGAGGGGAGCAGCCAGTGCTGCGAAGGGGGTTGGCTGGGAGCACCAGCCGCAGCTTCCCGGGCTGACAGTGCCTGTGGGGACCCGGACTCGGCCAACCACGGGGCCCAACCCACAAGTCTGCCCGGGACTCTGTTGTCTGAGCCCTCCGCACACAGACGTGCTAGCACACCCATGGGAGCACGGCCCTGGGGGGCGGCAGCCCGTGGGAGGGAGCCGGGACTGGCCCACCGCAGGGTAGGGCTCAGTGAGTATTTGTGGTGTGCGGCGGTGGAGCAGGCTGAGGGTTTGGGCAGAGGGATCTGGAGGCCGCGCGATGACCCAGTTTCCTGGGACGGCTGAGCCAGGCGGAGAGCCCGGGACGAGCTCGGGCACCAGGGGACCGGCCAAAGCCAGCTCCAGGCTGGGGAGGCAGGGGCACCAAGTGCACCAGAGACCCAGAGCAGGGGACCCGGGAACAGGCCAGCCCATCTGGCAAGGCGGACACAGTCCGTGGGAGAGTCCCCCGCCCCCTGCTCGCAGGGCCAGGTGGAAGCAGGCCAGGCTATGGGCAGGGGCCAACCTGTGCCCACCTGGGCACCACACTGCTGGCCTGGCCGACCACCCCCAGCCTCCCCGCAACCTGCTCTTCTCTGGCCACTTAACCTGCCTCGGGGTGGGTTTGGGGCAGTCGGATGCAGGACACGCGTCTGTGATGCGGAGAGGAGGGACCCCCTTGGACCCGGGCCCTCTCACCTTCACTCCCCCCTCCAGAATGCCTCCCTCCCCGCAGTGCCCTTGGGACCCCGGGTTTCGGTGCTGGGGGCAGTGTGAGCCCTGAGAGGGGATGATGGGAAGGGGCCGGCTTCTCGCCTCCGATGCCCTCCCTTGGGCCCTGGCCCGCTGCACCCACCTCCCTGTCGGGCCAGAGCCCGGTGCCAGCCCTTGTTCCTGGGACAGCCGGTGAGCGCCGGAGGCGTTATCTGTGACAGCCGCAGAATGGGCCCGTCGCACCCAGGGCAGGTGTCGGCGCCGGGGAAGGGGCCAACTCGAAACCCAACCCCGCCCGCCACCCCCTCCCTCGGCAAACCTGGCAGGCTGTCCCGAGATGAGAGATTAGCAGGACCCTTGTCCTGGCCCCTCCCTAGTCCATCTGCCCCAGATATGGGTGGGGCCAGGCCCAGGGGACCTGGGACCACTTCCAGAGTGGGGGGATTTGGTGAGGGGGGGCTCTGGGGGCCGCACTTTCAGCACCTGGGCCTGGAGGGGGCCCAATCTCAGATCTCGTCTCCCTTCCTGCTCAGATGGCAGTGAGATCTGGGTCAGGACGGGGCCCGGAGCAGTGGGCCCCAGTGCAGGCTTCCTGCCTCCGCGGGCTCCAGGGCCCCGACGGTCCCAGCGGTGGGTCGGCCATGCCTGGCCAGCTCACTCGCCACCCACCAGCGAAGCCCAGCTGTGGCCTCACCTGGGGCTGCCCCTGCTGCTCACCCCAGCAGCGCCCTTACACTGGCCACGAGGTCTTTGTCTCCCGGACCCCAGGTCAGCAGTGGTCTGCTCTGGGAAACCTCTTCTGAGCCCCCAAAGCCCTGTCCTCCCAGCTGGAACCCTCCCCTGCCTGTGACTGGGGGCTTTCAGGGGGCCTGTCTCTGGCCCCCGTGCATAGGGCACTCGTGTTCTGACCCTCACGGCCCCGGGAAGAGGTGAGGTGGGCACGGGGAAGGACGTAAAACCCTGGGGGGATTGGCCGGTTCTCCATCTTTCGGGACCACCCTCCTTGGGCCCGGTGATCACAGCCCTCGGCTCACCTGCATCCACAGCCCTGCCTGGTCTAGCCACCTGGCCCGTCACCTGGGCAGCTGGTGCCTCTCCCCCCATTTCCTGCCCCCATGCCCCTCACCTGCCCGGCCGCTCTGCTGCACCCCACAGCTGATGACACCCCTCCTTTGCAGAAGGCCTCGCTGGGCCGTGTCCGGCTGCTCCTGCAGCCCCATGTGCAGGCTGGGCCTCCCTCTGTAAGCCTTCGTCCAGCGGGGCTTCCTCCTGGACATCTCCCTAGCTTCCTCTTCATCCTCACGGGCCACCGCCCACCAGCGGCCCTTTGTTCTCCCATCCCAGCCACGCACACAGTGGGGCTTCATAGACACCACCCCAGATTGCCAAAGGCCTCTCCTGGGCTGGGCCTGTCCTCCCCAACCAGCCCCTGGGCAGCTGCACGGCCCGGTGTGGGTCCCCTTGGCCTCCGTCAGCCATTTCCAGGCCCGGAGGCACCTGGGCCCCAGGATGCAGCCAGAAGAGGGGTCACGTGGGACCCGCCTGTGGCCCTGAGAACCCCCCTTGCCTGGGGGTCTGCCCCCGCTGCCGGTCTGAGCACGTCAGAACCACGTGGCTGCGGTGCTGGGCGTGTGAGCGGGTCGAGCACGGCCGCCCCACCCCTGGGCCTGGGCCTCCCGGGCCAGGTCTGAGGACCGCGGGAGGCTGCGGCAGGCGGTGCTTGAGGTGCCAGGGGCCGAGGGGGGGAGAGGTCACAGCAGGACGGGGCTGCCTGGGGGACCCTATCCGGTCCCCTAGGGACGGTGTCCACCCTCCCCTGAGCCCTGCAGTCCAAGCCGGGGGTGGCTCTGGGCTGCGCCCTCGCAGACACAGGGCTGGCAGCGGCTGCAGCCGATGGCTCCTGCGCTTGACCGCATCAGATCAAAGGTGTGTCCCCTGACAGCGAGCAGACTGCAGGACGCTCACGTTCAGGGGACAGGGGTGAGGAAGGGGCAGAGGGACACCCCGCAGACACCCTGGGGTCCTTGGACTGGCGATCAGTATCTGTGGTGTGTCCCCAGAGGGAGCAGGTCTTTGGAACTTAGTGGGGGATCCTGGCCCCCAGCCAATCAGCCCAAGGGGGGCTGAGTCCTGAGCTGTGCCCACGCCTGGGGTGGCCGGCTGTCCGCAGAAGACAGCCCCTCCCCAGGGGCAAGTGCAGCTTTGGAACCAGTGTCCGGCCCTTTCCTGACCCTCAGCCCAGCCCAGCCCAGCCCAAGTCCACAGTCGCGGCGGCCGAGGTGGCAGCGGGAGTCCGGCTGCCCTGACCCAGCCGCGCAGACCAGGCTGACAAGCGGACACCAGACAGACAGCCCAGGCCAGTGCTGACTGCCCTCTCACTCCACCAGGCCAGCCAGTGGACGCCGAAAGCCCCCGACTCCTGGCCTCTCTGCTGTGACCCGGCCGTGTTTGTGTCTAGGACGCGCGCCTGAAGCAGCGTCTGGGAGGAGGCGGCCAGTGCTGGGTCAGCATGCCCATGGCCCCGGAGCGGGCCGGGTGCCCTCCCCTCCTCCCCTCCTTCCGGGCCCAGGGCCCAGGCTGTGTCCAGGAGGGGACGTGCCGCCGGTCACGCCCATCCGCCATGCTTCTCCCTCCAGCCACAGACACCTCCACCAGGAAGCCCTCTGGGGGAGGAGATGCTTTGTGCCCGCCCAGCTTGTCCAGGGGCCTCCAAGGCCCCGGACCACGGGGGACCTTGTTACGTGGGGTGGCTGGGGAGGCCGGCCGTGGGGGCCAGCCAGCCTGCCCAAACCCAGAGCCCCCTTCTCCTAAACCGGCCCATCTCTCCAGCCCCCACTGTGAAGTGGTGCCTCTACCTTCAAGACGACCAGAATCGAACACTTCTTGCCCTCTGTCTCCTCCCCTCCTCCCTGGCCTCGTGCCACCGCCCCAAGCCTGCAAGAGCCTCAATCACATTCTGCCCACAGCTCTGGCTAGTGCCCGGGGCCCCCCCTCACCCCAGTAGAAGTGGGGCGGCCTCCACCTCCCCTCCCATCCACACCGGCCTCTGTGTCCTCACTGTCCTCAGTCAGGCCAGCGGGTCCCAGCCACAGGGCCCTTGCAGAGGCCGTCCCCCGGGCCTGAGCGCTGTCCCCTGCACACCAGGGCCATGCGGTCTCGAGGTCAGGGGCCAGGCCTCTGGCCATTTGCTCCGAATCCCCTCTCCCCACCCTTGCTCAGCCCCTTGAAGAGGAGTCGGGGAGCCTGGCGACCCCTCAGAGCACAGTGGCCCTGGGCCAAGGCTCTGCTCCTCATTGCCCCTTCCTGAGGCTGGGTGGGCGGGGACCGGGCTGGTGTCCCTGCTCTCAGGTGTCACACGCCTGGGCCTGGGGTGCCAGTGCCCAGCAGGCTCCCTCTGGCCATGAGCCCCACCTCCAGCCTGGACCACTGTCCCCACCCCCACAAACACACACACTAGACTTTCCTCAAACACAACTCCGGCCCATTCCTGCCATTGATTGTCTGCCTGGACAAAGGCCCCTTTCAGGACATCAGAAGTTCAGCAAATAAATGAATGGACGAACCCTCGGGGAGGAAGAGGTGGTGGGAAGGGCTGAGGGCCAGGCTGGTGTCCTCCCCGTCAGAGGGCTGGAACAGGAGACGGGCCAGTGCAGCAGGGTCATGCCCACCCTATCGGGGGGGCCCTGAGCAGCGTTCGGAGGTGATTGGAGGACTGAGGCCTGGAACTTGGGGTGTCACAGAGGGCTCCCACCAAAGCTCGGGGCTGGCTTGGTCCGAGGGTCACCGAGACACACCCTGGGTGCTCAGGGGTGGACGAGCTCGGAGGCCTGAGTCCGGTGATGGCCCCCTGCATGTTCCTCCCTCCAAGCCAGGTGCCAGCTCTAACGTTGACCTTCCTGGGGTCCCAGCTTGGACCGGAGGCAGCTTTTCTTCCCCTGGGTTCCTCAACAAGCAGGCAGGACCTGGGGGCCCCCTGTGCCGCCTTCCAGGGTGGGAGGTCACATCTGCGTCCTGGTCCTGGGCTGCCACTCTGAGTCCAGCTTTCAGGGGACACCGAGCGGCGGGGTGCCAGTCTGCCTGGAGAGAGGACCCCCCCCCCCCGGGGTCGACCCGGTCCCCGCCCCAGCCTCCTCTGCTACCACCTCTGGATTCAGCGGCACCCGGACACCCGCACCAAATCCGCAGAGCACTGGGGCCCTGGCCTGTGGTCCTGGGAAGGGTAAGGGCTTCTTTTCACAGAGGGGCCTGGCCCGGCCGGCCTGGGAGAAAGCAAGTGCCCCAAGGAAACAGGGTCCATGATCAGGTGCCAGGCTTGGCAGGGACCCTTCAGGACAGACAGAACCAGGGCCCGTGGGCAGGAGCGCAGGCTCGAGGGGTCTGGGAGGGCTGCCTGGAGGAGGGGGCCGGGGGGGGGGCCGGAGGCTGGCAGGGCAGGAAGGGTTGGCTGCACCACTGGCCCTGCTCTAGTCCTGGCCTGGTCCAGCCCCCAGGGCAGCCCTGACTCCTAGCCATTCTGGGGACAACAATGGCTAGCATTTAAATTCCAATTGAGTCGGCCAGAGTGGCCAGCGGGCGTGAGAACAGGAGCCCCCACCCCCAGCCCGAGCCCCGCCCGCCACATTCCTGCCTCCCCGGAGGTGGCCAGCCCGTTGCCAGGGGGCCGGGAATGCGCTGCTCAGTGGCCAGGGACAAGGGCCCATTGAGCGCTGACGGGCGGGATTGAGCCGTCAGCGCCCCTCCGCTCGGGGTCCCCCTCCTCCGTCCCACCCCCCAGCATCACCGACATCGGCTGCCCACACCCTCCTGGGCCCTGCACGGGCCCGGGGCCCCGAGTCGGACCAGCCGACTGACCCCGGCCTTGGCTGCCTCTCCTGCTCTTGCCAGCCGGAGAAACGGAGGCTTGCCTGGGTCACATCACACTCCCGAGGGACCCAGCGGGGGACCCTGGGGGCAGCCCCGTGCCCGGCGGAATCGAAGGGCACCTCCCCAGGCCTCAGAGCTGGCTGACAGCCGCCTTCCCCGCCCACCCTGGGCTTTGCCTCTGACACCCTGACCGACGGCACCCAGAGACCTGCCCTGGCCACCCCCCAACCGGCTCTTGTCCAGCCTCACCTCCTCCCCTGCCCCCACACCGCCAGCCCCAGGGAGGCCGGTGTCCAGCACCCACGTGGGTGAGAGGAATCCAGGCTTCAGTCCCCACCGTGGTCTTGTGGGGGGGGGGCAGCCCTCATCCCAGACCCACTGGGGCAGCAGCAGGGGACCCCGTGTGCCGAGGCCACCTGAGGTGCACCAAGACTGGAGCCCTCCTTCCCGCCTGCCCTCTGCCCATGCAGCCTGGGCGGTGTCCCTCCGTGTCTGTGCCCACCCTCGAGGGTCCCCAGGACAGACCCCGGGCTCCACCGCCCTGGTGGCTGGGTCTCGCACGCCCAGGTCGATTTAGCGGCCTTGGCCCAGGCCGGTGGGGGCACGCCGACAGGGCTCAGGGAACCTGAGCCCAGAGGGATAGTCCCAGGGGATGGTGGGTGACCAGGAGGGACAAAGCCCTGGCTGCCGGGGCCCCGCCCGGGAGAGGACTCGGGGGCTGCCAGGAGGCTGGCGCAGTGCCTGCCGTGGCAGGGGTCCCCTCCGCAGACACCTTCTTCCGCCCCCTCGTGGGAAGATGAGCTTACCAGCCTGTCTCCTGGGGGCACGAGGGGTGGGGGGGCTGGCTGGGGGTGGCACCCCGCCAGGTCTGGCATCCATCTCGAGCCAGCAAGGCCCCCCGACAGGTGTCAGGGAGCCCCAGACAAGTATAGTGCAGTGGGGCTGGGGGCTCTGGCTGCCGGAGGCCCCCGGGTGCAGTTGGGTGAGGTCCCATGCAAGTGTGCCCTGAGGCCCTGGCGCACAGCCCACAAGGCCCACCACCCCCGGGCTCCCCAGAGGGCCTAGCCCCTCATCCTCATGTTCAGGACGCAATCCAGGGCCACGCTGCTGAAGACCGGGGCGGTCATACCAGATCCACCCACAGCATCGGGAGCCCAGCCTCCTCGTCACCTGCACAGCCTGCACCTCAGATGGGACCCCCGCCCTGGCTGCCAGCTCCTGCCCTTGACCTGACACTGCAGTCAGACTGGCCCCTGCTCAGCCCCAGTCCCCCCAGGGCTGCTCACTGAGGAGAAGCCAACTCCCAGGCCACCTGGGCCCACGGCCCTGCTACCCGCCTCGGCCAGGCCTGAGCCACCACCTGGAGCCCTTCCGTCCCCTCTGGGAATTGGCGGTCATCCTGTGTGGCCACTTCCCCTGTGTGCCGCAGGCAGAGCCCCACGCCACCCCCAGTGGTTCGTCCCTCTCTGGAGGGCCGGCCTCGAAGGGCCCGTCGTGGGCTGGACCCAGCGCCCAGGCGCAGCGGTGGGAGCTGGGGAACCAGCGGAAGGATGAAGGACTCCTGGTCACAGGTGCTGCACCACCGAGTTCCACGGGCCAGGGAGTGCAGCGCCGGCCCCGCCGGCCCCCCCTCCACCCAGGTAGCACAGGGGCCGCCTCGGCCCTCGCCCCACACGCGCAGCTCAGGCGGTTGAAGCCCCGCCGGCCAGACCGGCCTCACAGGCCCCTCACCAGCTCTGCCTTTTTAAAAAAAATTTTATTGATTGATTTTAGAGAGAGAAAGGGAGGGAGGAGAAAGAAACTCGGATCAGGTGTTCCACTTCCTCAAACATTCGTCGTTTGATTCCTGCACATGCTCCGACTGGGAATGGACCCCGAAACCTGGGTGCGTTGGGACGACACTCTCACCACCTGAGCCACCTGGCCAGGGCACAAGCTTGGGTTTTGAGGGGAAGCCATGAGCCAGCTGGGCCAATAGAATGGGGGTGTGGAGCCAGAGGAGGCTTGTCCCCTGGAGGAGCCACCCCCAGGCTGTCTGGCAGGCCGGGCAGGGCTGGGGGTGGTCAGCCAGGCCTTGGCTGTGGAGGACGGCCCACCCTGCTGGCCCAGCCTCCAGGGCTGTGTTCGAGGAGCCCACACACCTCGAGGCCCCTCCACTGCTCAGCTGCCTCTGGGTCCAGCTCCCCACCCACGGGGTCCGTTCGCACGTCTAGGCCCTGCTGGGGTTCAAGGGCCTCCCAGGGGTAGGCTGCCCTTAAGGGCCCTTGGCTGAGGCCGAGAGGGAACAGGGCTGGTTTGGCCAAGCAGGGGCCCCTGAAGAGGTCTGGGTGGGTGAGGAGGGGTGCTGGGGCTCCTGGAGAGAGGGCAGCAGCACATGGGCCCGAGGTGGAGGCGGACGCTGTCTGAGGAGTGGCAGCAGGAGCATGGTCAGACAGCTTGCCCGTTCTGTGAGCCCCACCCTGAGCTGCGGCAGCCGGGGGCCCAGGAGGAGAGTGCGTGGTCAGCAGGACCCCTCAGCGGCCTGGGAAGGAGGGCGGGTGCGGCTGGAGGAAGCCTACTCGGCTGCATCCAGATGAGAGGTCCTGCCCCACACACGGCCCCACTTTGTGCCCTGGCCTGAGCCCCAGGTGACCCTGCTCAGCGTCCCTTGGTGACCCCTTGCCTGGGCTGGGGTCTGGGCCCAGAGCTGGCCGTGCTCTTGGGTCACTGAGGTGGCCGCAGGCCCCTCCAGGGCACCCCTGCAGGGCTGGGCCACTGCCTCAGCCTTCAGGGCAGACACGGCCACAGAACACGAGGGCCCTGTCCGCCTGCGGGACAGCCTGTGCCGGTCCGTCCGGGGCGTGGGGGCCACTGCGGCACCTGGCTTCTCTCTTCGCCCCGACAGCCTGGGAGCTCAGGATCAAGCCGAGGGTTCACAGCCACAGCTCTCCCCCAGGTTCTGTGTGCGCCTCTGTTCCTGGCCGAAACACACTCAGGGAGAAAAGCAGCTGGAGCTCAAACCAGCACAGCAGGCCTGCCTGGTGCCTGCTGCCCCGGGGCACAGGGTCCTCCTGTCCCAGCCCCAAGGCCCAGGCCGGGCAGGGACCTCACCCCGACCCCCTGTGCCAGCAGAGCCCCTGGCCCCCCAGACCTGCAGTCCGGACCTGAGGCCTTCCCTAAGACCCCGCTGCCTCCCAGGTGGAAGGGTGTCCCGGGCAGGTGTGAGCTCCCTGCCCCCGAAAGGTCATGCTGCGACCACCCACGTGTGTGTCCAAGTTGCTGCTGGAGCCACCACAGCAGGTGCTGGCCTCAGGGAAGTGTCACACCGGAGCGAGGAGTGGGGAGCGGCCAGGCAGTGGGCCCTGACACCTGGTGTCCTGTGTGTCTGGCCAGCGTCCGCCCTGCCTGGGTGCTCTTGGGAGGCCGGGCCCTGGGGAGCTGGCTGGGCGCTCGGTGGGCCCAGGGCCTGGCGGGTAGCCCAGGGGGCCGTGGCTGTGCGTGGCCACTGTCAATGGGCCCTTGTGCTCCTCAAGGGCCACTAGTCCTGCCCACCTGGCAGGGCAGACGCGTCCCTGCTGGCGGGTCCGGGCTCCAGCTGGCAGCAGCAGTGGCTACACATGACCCAGACGGGGCCCTTCAGCCACAGACAGGCACGCGTCCTGGGGCCTCTGGGCCTCCCTGTGTGGAGGGTGACCCTAGGCTCGGCCATCCCTGCACCCAGCCAGCTGTCTGACAGCGAAGGCGGCCCCACCTGGCCCTGCAGCTGGGGGACAGCAGGCAGCAGATGCCAGCCTCACACAGCTGTCCTGCCTGTGCAGCTGCAGCCCTTTCCTGGGGACGCAGGTCCTGACACTTCGGGGCCCAAGTCTTCCCCTTGGCCTGACAGCCCCTCCCCTGGCCCTAGGGCACCCCCCACCCGTGTGGGGCCAGGCAGGAGCATGGGGCGCAGCAGGCCTACTCCACACTCCAGCACCCTGTCCCCATCCCAGGATAAGGACCCCAGTGGTCCAGACCTGGGGACCGGGCCCTCTGAAGCAGTGCTGGGGACCTGGGAAAGGGAAGAAGTGGGGCCTGGCTGACACCCCACAGCAGAGCAGAGCCCCCGCCAGAGCCACCCTGCGGAGCTGCAGGATTTTCCGTCCAGGGCGGGGCATCCCCGCGGGAGAGAAGTGCGTGGTGGTGGCGACTTCTGCGCCCGCCCGACGGGCCGCACTCGGCGGCTCAAGGGCCCTGCAGCTGCACCCAGGGGGGTTTCTGCCTGCCCACTCCCACCCTCCAGGGCCATGCACGCTCCCGAGACCTCAGACACCAACCCCAGAAGTGCCTGGTCTGGGTTCTCGGGGTCCCCGAGCTGCTGGTTCGGAGCTGAGAACCTCAGGAGTGCCCCTCCAGGATCTGTGATAAGGGACAGTGGGTCAGTCTGACCTCAAGGGGCCCCAGGGCAGCAGAGAACAGGGTGAGCTGCAAGGGGGTGAAGAGGGTCTGAGGTCAGCCTCCTGCTGTGTGTCCTGGGTCTCAGTCCTCTGTGGGACAGGCCTCTTCAGTGGGCGGGGGCGGGGCAGGCTGGGGTATGGGGGACCTGCGTTGAGAGCTCCAGCCCGGGAGGGGTGCAGGCTGGTCCCCTTCCAGTCTCCACCTGCCTGGAGAGCGGCCTTTCTGGCACTACCAGTTCTGTGAGCTCAGGAGCAAACAGGAGCAAACAGCCCAGAATCCTTTAAGCTCTTTACAAGGAGAACACAATGTCTGGGCCACAGGCACGGAATGGGGGGTCTCCTCGGAGCCCCCTGGCCCTGACACGCTGGGTGGCACCGGGTGTCCAGGGTGGGACGAAGGGTGGGGAGGTGAATGGGTGGGGGCTGGGCCTGGACAGGACAGGGATGGGCACACAGAGCCTGGGGGTCTTCACGCACCGGCCCCTCTCGGCCTGGGGGTTCACTTCTTCCCGCAGCCCCAGGGAGATGGATGCAGCAGGGGACCAGGAAGTGGGGGGTGCCCCCCAACCTGCTGTGCTGTGTGGGCGGCCCCACTATCCCAGGCAGCCGTGGTATGGTCTGTCCCCGCATGTTGGGGACCGCCCTGCCTGGTCTCAGGAAGCTGTGACCCCCTGTGACTTAGGCTGAGTGAGAGACCTCTGGACCAGGAGCCACTAAGGAGACCAAAAATTTATTCCCCTGGCACGAACCCTACCTGTTCTGTGCCTGGCCTTTAATGCTTGATCAGTTAGCCAATGACGGGTAACAATTCTCTAGGATAGAGAATGGACCTAAGACAGGTGCTGATCATGTAAAGGCCTCTGGAATGAGACTCACGAGGCTGTGGAAATGAAGGGGCTGTGAAAAGGAAGGGGTGATGGACATCAACCCCTGCCCCCTCTTAGCCTGAGTCTTTGTACGTAGATGTGAGAAATCCAAGTCTCCTGGCTGCCTCTGTCTCCTGCCCTTCTCAGGGCTAAGCAAACAGCCAAAGGGGCAGCTCAGCGGACCCCAGGGTAATCGGGCCTGGGACATAGAATATGCAAAATCCTGTGAGATCTGTTTGCTGGAGGATGTTATTAACTTGGAATTTAAAGGCACAGACAGGAAATCTTTGGAACCTGTAGTCCTTTCATATGTTAAAACTCCAATCTCTGCCTGGAATCACAACAGGGACTCTGTTAGCATCTTTGTAAGTTACCTGTGCCCTTTGATCCCTTCTGCCAGACTGTGAATCCACAAACTGAGTCTACTTTCTCAATAAAAACCCACTGGGGTAAAGGAACGGTGTGCTCCCCACAGGAGGGGTGGCCACGTTCTCTATGTCTCACAAAACTATGATAGATTCTGTGCATTACGTGCGTTTAATGAACATCCACAGCCGAGATGCATGCCGCGGGACGGCCGGGACGGTGAATTCTTTCACGCCCCCGTGACACTAGGCTGTGGGGACCGAAAGTGGCCCCTGGGCTGGGTGTAACCACCACCCTCCACCCCAGGGCACTGGGCCGGTCTGTTCATTCCGCTCCCCTGGGGCTGCGCCTCGGTGCCGAGGCCCCTGTCCCTGGTGGGGCGAGCCTTGGACACCCATGGGCCTCACAGAGGCGGGGCCAGCCCCCAGGATGTAGGGGACAGGCCAGCTGAACCCCTGGAGGCCCCTGAGGCTGACATAGGACATGTCAGGGGCAAGGTGCCACTGACGGAGACAGTGCTGGCCGCAGGTGGACAGAGGTATGCTGGCCCAGGCAGCCGTGGTATGGTCTGTCCCCCCATGTTGGGGGGGAGGGCAGCGGGAGGGCGACCTGGGAAGGGAACCCAGACCTGATGAGCCCATGTGACCAGAACTGAGGCAACACAGGCCCCATCTTGGCTTCGCTGTGCTCCTCGTGGCGGCTGCTGCCCTCTCTGGGTCTCAGCACACCCCTCCTCTGTCTGCCCCAGACCAGCCGTCTCTCCGAAGTCCCTCCCTCCCCGGAGAAGGGAGCCCTTTCTCGAGCGGCCCAGGGTTGGCCAGGCCCCCCGCTGCCCAGCTTGTTGGGCAGCCCGGGAACGGGACTAGCCTGCGGTCTGCCCTGGTTGAAGCCCACCCCTGGCCAGGTCAGGGGGTCAGGGGACTGTGGGGCTGGGGACCCCCGGAGCCTGAGCAAGTCTGCAGCCTCTGATCCCGCTCACACCCCCAAGACGCTAGCCTGTGAGCACACAAGCAGGACAGCCTGGCAAGGCCCGGGGCCCCGGAGGGCTGGGCTCCGAAGCCCCTGCCCTGGCGGGCGTGTGCTCAGGCGGGCGGGGAGCCTGCCTGGCCTTGCTCTGACCCAGTTTCCTGGGCCCACCCCCCGTGCCCGGGCAGGCCGCCCTGCAGCGGGAGCAATTCAGCAGCGCAGGGCCCGGGCCTGTGCGGTGTCCTGGGGGCACCTGGCTGGTGCGATGTGCCGAGGGCTTGGCCGCTGCCTGGGAACACGCTCACACACAGACACGGGCACACGCATGTGCTCAGAGGTGTGTCCCTGCGTGCCCCTCTGAGGGTACCAGGCCCGCACGCAGTGCCTGCTGGGTCCGCCTGTGTCCTGTTCAGAGCCTGCACCTGGTGCCCTGGTCACCAGGCTGTCCTTTCCACCCCACTCTGCCCCTGGATGAGCCAGCACCTCCTCATCCAAGCCCACCCTGGCAGCCCTCCATGGCCTACCTTTCTCCTGCAGGACAGTCATGGAGCCGTGGCCTTGGGGCTCAGCCTAGGGGTCCCAGGGGCATGGAGGGCCTGGACAGCGGGAGGGGGAGTCCAATGGGCAGGCAGCAGGTCCACTTCCAGGGCAGAGACCACTGGGAGGTGGGAGGGCGGCGGGAGGGCGACCTGGGAAGGGAACCCAGACCTGATGAGCCCATGTGACCAGAACTGAGGTAACACAGGCCCCATCCGGCCTGGGAACCAGCCTCCAGCTCCAGGAGCCCTCACCGTCCCATCCAGCCCTGGGCAGGCTCTGGCCCGGGAAGTGGCTGGCCCTCAGGGCAGAAGAGGGTGGAAGCTGGGGCAGGGACCCCATGGAGTGCAGCAGGCCAGTAGTCTGCCTGCCGGTGCCCTGCCCGGTCCCCACCCCCAGCCCCACCTCACGGAGACCAGCCCCCTCTGGCTCTGCTCCCTGCCCAGCTCTCACTCACTGTGGCCCAGAGCCTGGGGCCCCCAAGGGGCCACTCCCCAGCTGGGGCCTGGAGGCAGCCCTCCAACCTGGGGGGTAAAGCAGTGTGGGCCCGGGGCAGACACGGCCCGTGCAGGGTGGGCGTCTGCTGCCTGGCACCCCCTCACGCTCAGTCCCTGCAGAGCAGGCCAGCGGGTCAATGAAGCGATCAGCAGCCCCAGGCAGGGGCAGGCAGGCGTGGCTTGGGGGGAGGTCCCGCAAACACATCTCTATTAGGGGCCGCAGACCCTGCCCGGGCCAGGGGCCAGGGAGGGTGGGGAGGGGCAGGCCCGCATGGGCAGCGGCAGCCCTCAGCCTGGGTCAGCCGGGGGCTTGCTGTCCTTCGGAGCCTCCCAGCAGCTCCGCCCCCGCCCCAGACGGCAGGGCGCTTGGGCCAGGGAGCAGACCGAGACTGGGGGCTGCATGCTGACTGGGCATCGAGGGCGCCAGCGCCCCCAGGACCTCCTGAGGCACCACACCCAGCACCTCCCTCTGAATGGGAGCTCAGGGGTGGGGTGTGGGGAGGCAGCTGCCCCAGGGCCTGAGCAGACCCTCTGCAAAGTCGTGGGGAGAGACCCTTGTCAGCGGCTCACTGCACTGTGCCTTCGTTTTCCCGTCTGCAAAGTGGAGCCGTGCCGACCAAGTCGGGCGCCTCTCAGAGTTAAATAGACACGCCTGTCCGGGTGCCCAGCACGCGTTGGCCGACACCCAGGGCAGCCCACTCACCCTGCCCCTGGGCCTCCATCACCTCGGGATTTCGAGAAGCTGAGGGCCTTGGGGACACACCGTAGCTCCAGTCTCCTGGGTGCGTGGGTGGGGCCAGGACCAAAGTCAGTGGCCGGCAAGGCCCCACACCACCGCAGCCCCTTTCAGCTGGGCTGGGGGCGGGGTCCCGTGTGGGCCCTTCTGGGGGGACAATGGGGTACCGAGGGGGCCCTGGGTCCACAGAGCCCAGCCAAAACCTCCTCTGCTGGAATCTGCAGAGCCAGGCCCCTGCTCGGGGAAGCCCAGGACCCCCGCCCCCAGGCCACCTCTTCCCTCCACTGCCCTCAGAGCAGGTGCCGCTCAGGCGGCGATGGAGGCCCTGGGTGTACGGCCGAGACCGAGACCGAGACCACAGGACCGGGCCGAGGTGGTGCCGGCCCTTGCCCAGATTCTGCCTCAGACCCAGCCTTTGACCTTTCACCCCCAGCCCATCCTGCTGAGTGCGGCTGCCTAGAGCCAGGACTTCACCCAGAACACGGTGCCAGCCTTGGGGGCAGCCTGCAGTGGGGGCCATGCCCCCCGTGCGGCTGTCTCCTGGGCAGGGAGCCCGGCCACGGCGGTGGGGGGGCCGAGGCTCCTGGTGGGCCCTGCTGGGGGTGCACATGGGGAGCAGGGCTCCTGACGGGCGGCTGCTCGTCGAGCCAGCGGCCTCTGCCCAGCCTCGGTGAGTTCGCCCTGCAAACAGCTGCCTCCTCCAATTAGCTCCAAGCAGCCCTGCGAGCCAGCATCCGGCAGGGGCCGGTGGGGGCAGGGCCAGCCTCCCTCCAGCTGCGGGCGCCTGCCTGAGGCTGGGGGCCCTTGCCTGCAGTCTGGGCCCCCAAACGCTGCGGAGAGCACCCGCCCTTAAGCTTCCCAAGTGTGGCGAGACCCCCCGGGACAGAGCAGCTGTACCTGGCTACTGTGTCCCTGTGCCACCCAAGGGTCCATGCCTCAGTTTCCCCACCTGTCAAACAGGGCTGAAGACGGGCTGGTGTGAGGATCAGCCCTGGGGCTTCTTAGTCTGAAGTCACCATCACGGCCAGCTCCAGTCCCTCCCCCATTCCCGGTTCCACAGGACATGGGTCACCCTGGCCCGAGTCTCGGGGGCTCCTCTGGCCCTGGCCTGTGCGGGGTCTACAGCCACCGGCCAGCAGCAGAGGTCGAGCTCCCACTGCCTGCTGGACCCAGCGGGCCACTCGGAACAGGCGGTGTGGCCGGGAGCTCGGCTGCTGTTTGCCACGGGGACCAGTGGGGGCTGGGCCCCAGGGGCTCTGGCCGAGGCTCCCTGGCCAGGCGGGGAGCCAGCAGGACCCAAAGGAAGGGGCATCCCCACGAGGGCGAGGCCGCCTGCTGGAGTGAGGGGGGCACCACCGGGCCTGGCCCCAGGGCCCGGGCCTGGATTCCGAATTCAGCCGGGGCCTGTGGAGTCGGGCTTGTTTATTCTTGGCAGGAAGGCTGGTGCTGGGGGGCGGAGGTGGGGAGTGAAGCCTTTCAAAAAATAATAATAATAAAAACGCTCATTTAGAAGGCTCCCAAGACGTGCCGAACACCAAAAGGGTCCTGGAAAAAATGCTGAGAAGGTTTAAGTGTAAATGGACCCAAAACATCATAATTAAATTTCCCTTAAATTTACCAGAGTTTGGGGTCAAAGAAAAAATAAAACTTAGGGAAAATACACTTGAGGTTTTAGGCAAATGCCAAGTGCTTAGGAAAATAGATTTCTGAGCTGCTCAGCGGCTACCGGCCTGGCCCCCGCCAGCCCGGCCCAGGAGCTGTGGCGGCCTTAACCCCTCCCTGGCCACCGCGGGCCACCTCCACACTGCCCTCCCTCTCTAGCCTGCCCCCAGCCCGCTTCTGCCCCCGCCAGCTGCCTCCTGCCCCCTGCATGGCAGAGCAGCTCTTGGGGCCAGGCTCCCGTAGGGGCTGGGGCCTGCTCATGCCCCGGCCTGGGTTGGAGGCCTGGGCTTCAGGCCTCCATCACCTCCTCCCGTGTCCCCCCTCCCACAGACTCTCCTGTGTCTGTAGACAGTCCTGGTCTCCCTTTTCCTGCCCATGTGGAAACAACCACATTTTCCAGATCCAAAGTCAGGGTTTTAGGTCTAGCGGCCTGAATGAACCAAGGGGCAAAAAGAAGAGATTGTTTGGACCGGGGCAGTCAGAGCACACCTAAGAAGACTACCTCTAAGCAGCCCAGGATTCACAGTATTGCCCTTTTTGCTCAGCCTGCCAGGAAGCTCAGGGCAAAAAGGAAGGACACTCTACAGTAGCTGGCATTAGCCAGTGCATTTTGAAATATCTTCTCTTGTCCACATTCTTTAAAATCCTGTTTCTGGTATCAGGAGCACATCCACTACGCGTCCTATCGAAGTCCCCCACTTTTCCGAGAATAAAAGAAAACGGCAGAAATTGTCCACGATCCACAGCCACAGCCTCTCTCAAATTTTCTCTTCCTTCTGGGTGGGGAGGGAATGAGCCCAGCCCAGCTCAGCGGGTCCTTGACAGGCCCCTCCTCCTCCAGCCCTGGTGGACCGCCCTGGTCCCCGGGGCCCCTGTGCCCCCCAGAAGGCAGGGCAGCAGGTGTCAGAGTGTGGGCTGCGCGTTGGCAGATGGTGAGCGCTGGGAGGAGAGGGAGCAGCCCCGGCTGGTCCCAGGAGCCCGCTGGGGGCGGTGGGCTGGGCGGAGGGGCTCCCAGCTTCAGGGAAGGGCAGAGAGAAGGCCGGCAGTGCTATCCCTGGGCTGGATGCTCTCTCTGGAGGGGAGCCGAGCAGGGGAGGGGGCACCCCTGCCCTGGAGTCCAGGCCCTGCAGCGGCCTTGACAGGCACCAAGAGATGGGGCCCATGGCCCACAGGGAGTGCGTGTGGATTCGAGGCCACACCAAGAAGGTCCCGGGGCTGAGCACACTTCGGGCCCTGGCTCCCGCATCAGCCGGGGCCCGGCGGCGGAAGGAGCGGAGGGGTAAACGCGGGAGCAGCTGCACCTAGGCGGCTGCACCCAGCTTCCCTCCCACGGAGGCACTTTTGGAGCTCACAGCACAGGCCCTGGCAAGCCAGCCGCCGGCTCTGAGTCACCAAGGCTGGGCTGGGCACGGCTGCCCCCAGCCCTGACTCCTGTCTCCCCCTTGGCCTCCTACGCTCACCTTCACGCAGGAGCCCTGTGGGTGTGGGCCCTGGGAGACGGGTGGGCATGCGGGGAGGGAGTGGGCAGGGTGGTGTGAGCCCTGAGGGAGCCTTGACGACGCTCTGGCCACCTTGGCGGACTGTCCCCACTGTCCTGCCTGGCTCACAGGTCTAGTGGCCCAGGGAGGGCCTGCCCCACCGGGGTGTCAGGTAACACTGCAAAGGGTCTCCGTGGACATGACCTGTCAAGGGTGTGTGACAAAGTAGTGGGTACTGGTGGTCACTCGTGGGAAGTGTCACTGAAGTCTATGGCTCACGGTGAGGACAGTGCCATGGACAGCAGACCTGGCCCCGATGCCCAGGGACAGCCCTGTGTCACTGCACCGCAGTCCGGGGGAGCACAGTGACTCAGAAATGACAGTTGTGAATAACGACATCATCTTGTAGTGACAATAAAGGAAGCTGGGCAGCGAGGCCTTTGGTGTTGTCTGGGGCCACTCTCAGGCCCTTTGGAGGCAGTTCGGCCAGATCAGCCCAGAGCCACAAAAATGTGCCTGACCTTTAACCTAAATGCCACCAGACAGTGCCACTGGGGAGGCTAAATGAAGGGGCCACTTCAGTTTGTCACCGGCAGCACCAAAGGAACCAGCCAGAACAGGGAGAGGGAGGGCAGATGGGAGCCCCCAAAGGACCAGTCAATGTCCTGATCCCTGAAACCTAGTGGGGTGACCTTACTTGGAAAAATGGCCTTTGCAAATAAGTTAAGCTCTTGAGATGAGGAGGTGGTGCTGGGGTAGCTGGGTGGGCCTATACCCAGTGACCTGTCCTTATAAACCATGCAAAGCCCAGTGGCAGCGGGGACAGAGGTTGGAGGGATGCCTGGAGCCCCCGGAAGCGGGAAGAGGCTGGAGGAGTCCCCTGGAGCCTCCGAGGGAGCCCAGCCCCACAACCCCTGGCCTCAGACCCCTTGCCTCCAGGCTGCGTGTGGGAGGATGCGCAGCAGCACCCCTGGGGGAGGAGCTCGGGCGAGTCTATGAGCACCCAGGGGTCGTCCCAGGCCTGCTACTGGGGGAAGAGGGGCTCACTCTGCCCTGTAGGCCCAAGGGAGCTCCCGAGTCCCATTTGCCGGAGGGACACACGCACGCAAAGCTGGGGGCTCTGGCTTGTGGGGCGGGGCCAGTGGAATGCGGGGGAGAAGGTGCAGGGCTGAGGGGGGAGCGGCACACCTGGAGAACAGCTGGTGCAGGCCCTCTGTCCCCCACCCCACGGTCACTTCTGCCAAGCACTCAGTGCTGGGGGCCGAGAGCAAAAAGCTCCTCAATGATGACGAGCAGGTGCCTCCCTCTCAGAGGCCAGGGGATGCAGCACAGCCTTTTTGGGGGGCTGCAGAAGGGCTGTGGGTGCTGTTCTAGGAGGAGACCTCCTGGAGACCATGCAGAGTCCCTTCTGGGCCTCAGAAGGGCCCCGTGGAAGGCCAGCCCTCCTCAGGTGCTAGGAAGGGGTTCACGGGGACCAGCAGCCCACACCCATGCTGGCATGCTCAGTAACTAAGAACCATTAATGGATTAGAGCAGAGTGTGTCATTGTGGCCCCTGGGACCCTATCTTAGGGGAAGGCTGACATGGGGACAGCTTGCAGCTGCGAACCGGAGGGGTCTGGACAGCCCCCAGAGTTCAGCAGGCCCCAGCCTGTCTGGGAGACCAGGGCTCGAATGGAGCAGGCACAGAGGACAGTCTGTCAGGAGGCATTGGTGGGGGGGTCCCTTTCAGGGCCATGAAGTCTGGCCTCAGAGGCTGGGGGTCTCCCGCTGGCCCCTCACAGTACAGGCAGCCCCTGGAGCTGTGGGTGGCCTGAACAGCCGGTGCCAGAGGGGAATTCATGCCGGTTTTCCTGATGAGCAAACCGAGTCCCAGCGCCCACGGCCAGGTGGGCTAGAGGTGTTAGGCTGGGGTGCCAAGCCTTGCCCAGCTGACCCGAGCTCTGGCTCCTGTGGGTCACCCTTCCGGGTTTGTCTGAAAGAGGGAGTAGAGCCCTCTTCCTCGCAAAGGTGGACGCAGAATCCACAGTCACATGGACATACCCAGACCAGTCCAGCCTCTGCCACTTGCTCCCCTGAGGTCCTTCCTCAGGGCCCTAAGGTTGGGCCCCCAGCCCCTGCTCTCCCTTCTGATGCCTGGAAGCACGCAATCTCCACACCTCTGTCTCCTGGGGAAGCCAGGTGAGGACCCACTCTGGGAGGGAGGGAGCTCAGGCAGCTCAGCTACGTGGGTGCCGCAGTCGCTTCGTAAACGCAGCAGTGAGCTCCTGGGCATCGAGCTTCCGGGGTGCAGTCCCCTTGCATTTCAGCCCCGCGTCCTTACACCTAGCCTTCTGCCGCCCCTATGTCGCGCTCCTGCACTCGGGCTTCACCCACTGAGACCACCCTGAGCCCCTGATCCGCGGCTGGGAGAGAACCAGGACCGAGCTGCGCAGAGGCCTACGCTCGGCCTCCCTGTGCGCCCAGCGGCGTGATGCCGGACCTCACCCTCCTAGTCCCGGCTCCCACGCCCTCCGAGACCGCCCGGCGCCCCCGCCCGGCCCCGCCCCCTCTAATCCCCTCCGCGGGCTCCCGAGAGTTGGGCTGCGAGCCCGCCCCCGGACCGCCCCAGGGGAGGGGCGTGTCCCCCCGGCACTGCGCGTCGAGTGGGCGGGGCCCAGTCACACAGGGGCGGGGCCGGGGCGGGGCCGGTCCGGTCCGGCCCCCACTGGCTGCCGCGCGCCCGGCCGCCAGGACTCAGTGCGAGGTGGCGGCGGCGGCGGCTTCGGCGGCTAATGCTGCGCGGTCCTGCTCGGCCGGCGCACGGACGCACCGGCTAGCGGACGGCCGGAGGGGCCGGGCGCAGGCGCTGGGCCATCGGGCAGCGAGCGGAAGCAAGGGCAGCGCAGAGAGATTGGAACACCCGCGATCGCCAGGTCAGTGCGGGGGCCAGGGCGGGCGCGGGAGGGGTCGAGGCGAGCGCGCGGCGGGGCCAGAGCGCGCGGCGGGCTCCGATCCCGAGCGGTCCCTGCAGCGGGGCCCGGCAAGGGCGCGGGCTTCCCGCTCTGGAAAGTTTGCCGCCGCCGCCGCCCTGGGAGGGCTCTGCAGCAGCCAGGCAGGGAAGGGGGAGGAGGGAGGGACCGCGGTGGGGAGGAGGCGGCCGGCGCCAGGCGGCCCGGGAGCCCTTGGCGGCGGCGGCGGGCGGGGCGGACGGGGTCGGAGGGGCTGGGGTGCAGGACCGGGCCCCAGCCGCTTCCTCCCCTTTGCGCCCGGTCCGCCCGGGTAACGAGCTGTCCCCTTCCCGCAGACTCCCGAGCGGCGCCTTCCTCCCGCCGGTGCCAGGGCCGGGCCATGGGGGGCAGCATGCCCGCGAGCACCGCCTGAAGACGCTGTAGTTCCTGCCCCCCGCGATGGGCGCCCCGGTTTGGGCTGTCGCGCTCTGCGTGGCCGTGGTGGTCGTGACCGGTACCGCCTCGGGGCTCCCGGGCGCGGAGCAGCGCGTGGTGCGGAGAGTGGCAGGTAAGGAAGGGCCGGACAGGACAGGGAGGGGCCATGGGCCCCGCGGGCAGAAGCGTCCCGGCTCCCGAGCTGGCGCCTGAGTGAGTGTCGGACGCCGATCTGAGACGGCCCGAGGGCGCGCCGTGGGCTGCCACCGCGGGGCCTGTGTCCGGGTTTCTGTCGCCCTCCCTCCCCGGAGATCGCGGCCAGAGCTGGCACGGCAGTGTATGGGGCGCCTGGAGCCGAAGGGCCACCACCCAAGTGCGAGGTTGCGGTGGGTGCGGGCCTGGCGGTGGCTTCCGCAGCCCCCCGCCTCCGCGCTGCCCGGGATGGGGGTGCGGTCCGCCCTAGGCGCCGTCCGGAGGGCGCGGGGGGCTGCGTTTCCAGGATCCCTATTGTTGTTCTGTGGGTTTTGCACTGACGGAAAGTTTCTATTGTTGGTGCCGCTCCCCCAACCCCCTTCGGGCCCCAGTTCATGGTCAGCTTTGGCCGAAGCGAGGGACCGTGCTTTGGAAGGAGGGTAGGAGAGTGCGGCAGCCCGCGACCTGTCCTTTGCTCCTCTGCGGCTCCCAGGACAAGGAGCTACCCTTCTGGTGTCTCCCTCCGCCTACCCTGCTCTCATGCCCTGTGACTGGATGTGTCTGCCCCCGGCGGGTGCACGCGGGGCGCCGCGAGGTGAGAGGGCGGATATCCGAGAGACATGGAGCAGCGGACACCAGTTGGTAGTGAAGGTCCCGCGGGATGTCGAGGGTCTTGAGGAGGGCCGGGCTGGCGGGGTGATGGCCGCTGAGGAGTGGGAGCGCGTCTGGGCGCCAGTACACTGAGGCCCCGCCCAGTACACGCGCCTCGGCCCTCAAGGCGCGCTGCGCTCAGCCCCGCAGGGCTCGGCTGGGCGCTCCCAATGCCACCGCCCTGCACACGTGCCGCCAGGCTCCGGGTGGCAGGACAGAAACTTGTGGTCCGGGTGATGGCCACGGGGAGTCCGCCCCTTGGGGACAGCTACCTCCAGGGCATGGGAGAGGGGGCTGAGCGAAGCCTGACCCCAGCCCGGCGGCCGCGTGGAGGGAGGCCTTCGCCCGGTGAGCTCACACCCCACCCGGGCGCACCCGAACAGCCGCTCCTTTGTACCTCGGCGCGGCCACAGACGCGCATTGATGGCGGGGCCAGGCCGCCTCGCGGGGAGGTGTGAGCGCAGCGGCTGGGGCGCACCGTGCCAGCGAGGCGGCGGCCGGCCGCGGGCAGGACGCAGGCAGATGGTGGCCCGCCCTCCCCGCGCCCCCCGCGCCCTTTTCTCCGGCGGCGGCTGCAGCCTCCCGGAACAATGTCATTTTTTTATGAATGAAAGTGGGCCTGGCGCTTGAATGTGCGTGTCATTCAGCGGCGTGACAGAGGCCGTCGGGAGGTCAGCGCGCGCTTTTAGCGCCTGCTCGGGCGGCCCCCGCTTCCAGGGGCTCCGAATAAGCGGCCGCGGGGGGAGCCCCGCATTAGCATTCGCATTCAGATAAAGATATTACTCCCTACGGCCAGGGAATGTCAACTAGCCCCGGGGGAGGGGGCGGCAGCGGGCCGCAGACCCTCTCCAGGACCCCCTGTGGCGCGCGGGGCTCGTGGCCTCCTCCATCCCTAGTGCTGGGACGGCAGCAAAGCCTGTGGTGCCCCCGCCCCCCGCCTGTGGGGGTCTGGGTCAGAGGACTGCGGAGGGCCCCCAGGGCCTCGGGAAGGGGTCTGCTTCCTCCCGCCTCCGCCCCAGCCGGCCCCTCCTCGCCCCCGCAGTACAGCTGGTGAAACAGGTAGTAAGTAGATAGGTCAATAAACTTAATCCGGTTCCTTTGAGAGATGGGCGGGCTGGGCAGTAAACACACAAAGGCCTTGTGAAATTTCCAGAGGTGCCGGCTGGCACTTTCCGGGGAACACAAATTACGGAGCCAGAGTCGGGCGGGGTCAAGGACAGCGGAGGAGGTGTGCTGCTGCTGGGCTGCCCTGGCGACCCCAGGCTGGCCCTCCCAGCCTGCTGCTCCGCAGGGGGTCGAGTTCGCGGGGGAGGGGCCCGGCAGGGTCCCCCACAGGGAAGGAAGGTCGGTAGGAGCAGCAGGGGGCTGCCCCCTGCAGCCCCACCCCACCCTGCCGGCAGGGGTCTGGGAAGGGCTGGGCACCTCCCTGACTACAGCCTCTCCCACCTCCTCCTCCGCAGGGCTGGACTTTGAGCCTGCAGGGCCTCCGGGTGGTTCATTAACCTGGGCTGAGCCCCAGGCTGGACTCGTGGCCGCTGAGCCCCCACATGGAGTCCACCAGGGCCTCCTCCCCCCAGGTCTCAGGCCCCACTTGGGCCCTGTCCTCCTAAGAATGCCCAGCCTTAGCACACTCCTTGTAAAAGCTTGTTTGAGCCCAGCTGACGTCAGTGGCGGAGACGTGAAGCCTCAGTGGATGGAGCTGATGCTGCGTGCGGAGAAGGGCGTTTTGCAGCTTATTTCGCATCTGAGCCCCCAGGAGGGCGAGCTCTGCGGAAACCGCCTAGGGCCCCTCGCAGTGGGGCAGTCCAGCGCATGCACATGGTATGCGGGAACCAGATAGCGACGCCCGTCCCCCCACCCCGGGGCACCTTCTGGAGGTCTGGAGAAGATCGCTCTGAGATTTCAAAAGAATCCTATCTTATCTTAGATGCACGAAGAATAAGACTGTCGCAAAGGTCAAGACTGACCTTTGTCAAGGAAGCGCCAGGCCTGGCACGTAACCACCTGCACGTAACCACCGGCCCTGACCCCCTGGCCCTGGCCCGGTCAGTCGGGGAGTGTCATGATCAGCCCACTCTGCGTGGGCCCGGCCTCCCCTGAGCTGGCCAGCCTTCCAGTGTGGCCCCTTTTTCTATCCATGTTCCGACTGGACCTAGAGGGGAAATGGGGGTCTCCTTGAGGAGGTGGGACCAGCCTGCCCAGGCTGCGGTTTGGGGGACTCAACCCCACTGGTCCACGAGGTCTGGGTGATTAGCCAGGGAAGTGAGCTGTGACTGGAGCCTCTTCTGTCTGCAAGCGGGGGGCTCCCTGACCCCAGGTCACGCTGGGGGCTCGAGGCTGCCCACCTCGGGCTGGCGGGCACTGCTGGGCCTTCTCCTGAACCCCCAGTTTCCTCACCTGTCCCAGAAGGCTGACACGGAAGGGCTCTTGTGAGGATTAGGCTGGATAATCCTGTAAGCCCTCATTAGCCCGCCCACCGTTGGGGCCCCCCTTTTTTTCTGACTTTGTTACGAAACTTTTCAGGATGTTTCCGGGTGGGGGGCCAGAACCTTTGCCCGAGGCCTCAGGGCCCCTCGGAGGTGCCTCCTCCCTGGGCTCCTCCAAAGCGTGTCTCTGGCCACGGGTCCCAAGGCTGGGAGGGAGAACCAGGGACAGCTTCCACACCCAAGACCACGCTCTGTCCCTCCAGGCCCTGTGGCTGTGCGCCCCGTACAATCTGCTCCGAGTTGGACGTGTGCTTCTCGGTGTTGCCCACAATGACCACCTACCTGCCCGTGGCAGGGTGCCCCCTGGGTCTTCGTGACTTCTGACTCAGAACACACTCAGGCTGGCTGGGTCCATGCCCAGGGCCATCAGCTCTGGGCGGTAGACCCGGGGCGGGGATGGCGGAGAGGGGAGTCTCTTGCCCCACCTCCACGTGCTCTGGCGATTGCACGTGGAGGCCTCCCTGGTGCCACAGGGGTGGAAACTGAGGCGTGGCAGAGCCAGGAGGACTCCTTGACTGGGAGACCGGCCTGCAGGCCAGGCTCGGTGCCCCCAGGGTGCACCGCCCCTCTGGCTCTGGCCATGGGCTGCCCTCAATAAGAGGCCCCTGGTCGAGCTCCACCCCTTGCAGCAGGGGCAGGCCCTGCAGAGCCCACTGGGGCAGCTGTCCTATCGTGCCAGCCCTCTACTATGGCACGGGGGTGCCACTGTGGCACAGAGGATCTCTGTGCCCCGACGTGTATGGGCCCCAGTGTCTGGCAGTGGGGAGCTCCTTTTTCTTGATCAAGAAAGACCCCTTCCTGGGGCCGCTCTAGGGGCGGGGCAGAGGCCTGACCACCCCCCAGGTAGAGCAGGACCCTGAATCTTGGATGTCAGAGCCCCCCCCACCCCCCGCCTGTCTCCGTGCACCCTTGGGCTCCAGGTGAGCCTGTGTATGGGATTGGCCGGAGGGAGATTGCGCACGGGTTGCTGACCTGGCTTGAGACTGACCGCCTCGTGCAGGCACCACGCTGGGCAAGGTGGTGGGCAGGGCAGGGGTGAGCCCCCGCCCCCACCCCCACCCTGGTGGGTGGCTGCCCGGTGTCCCCTCAGCCTGGTGCTGGACCAGGTTGAAGCGGATACTTGTGCGGACGGTCTGACCTGCCCAGACCAGACCAGACCGGAACCGACGGCTGTTGCCCTTGGGCTGGGGCCTGGGGCTGAGGCTGCCTCTGCAGCCTGTTGGCCTTCTGGGGGGCCTCTGTCAGCTCCCAGCACTGGGTGGTCCCCACAGGATGTAGTGGCCAAGACTGGGGGGCTGGAGTTCAGGCCAGGTGCCCTCCGACCGTGGGGTCCCCAGGGGCACACACTCGGGTGCTTCGGACGCCGTTTTTGTGGGCACTGGGCCTGTGAGGACGTCTGAGGTGGACGGGCAGAACCGGGCCTGCCCCGGGGTGCCAGGGACTGGTATGGCTGGCGGGGCAGCTGGTCCCTCGAATCTAGGCCACGCGTCGGCAGAATGACAAGTAACGGAGCAGCTGACCCAGCTGGGTGGGGAGGGCGGCCTATGCGGCAGGACCACCCAGCCCTGTCCTGGGCCCTCCGCCCGGCCGCCCGCCTGCTGGGCATTGTCCGGCCCTGACAGGGCGGGCTAGGGGGGTGGCCTGGCCAGTGCTGTGTCCCTGGGTCTCAGGCCTGGGGGGCCTGCCGGGGGCTGGGCAGCCACTGGCGTGGCAAGGTGGGCTCCTCGACTGACGCCTTCCTCCCCGGCCCGTGCTGTCTTCTGCAAGATGGGGGTCCCAGGCACCTTCACCCCAAATGCAGGATGGGTTTTGCGTTTCTAAACGGCTGGGAAAACTTGAAGAAGGCTCCTTCGTGACGCACCACGATCGGGATTTTGGAGCCCGTGACTAAGGCCCTACCGGGGTGTGGCAGCGCGGCCCCTGGGGCTGAGGCTGGTGAGCCCGGCGAGGTGATGCTTGCTCCGTCTGGCCCCTCGGGGCGGTTCGCAGCACCACAGCCCAACACCCTCCCTCCGCTGTTGCGGTGGGGGGGTCCGTGGGGTGGGGCGCCTGTCCCTCACAGTGACCCGTCTCGCCCACAGAGGCCCCGGAGCCTGAGCCCGGCCAGCAGGAGCAGCTGGTCTTCGGCAGTGGGGACACCGTGGAGCTGAGCTGCCACGTGCCCGCCGGTGGCCCTGTGGGGCCCACCTTCTGGGTTAAGGACGGGACAGGACTGGTGCCCTCGGACCGCGTCCTGGTGGGGCCACAGCGGCTGCGGGTGCTCAATGCCTCCCACGAGGACGCCGGGGCCTACAGCTGCCGGCAGAGGCTCACCCCGCGCATCCTGTGCCGCTTCAGCGTGCGGGTGACAGGTGGGTGTCTGCTGGCGCCCATGGGCGCTCTGGGAGGCCGGGCTCTCGGACTGCATGTCTGAGCAGTCGCCGGTGGAGAGCTGGGCAGGCCTAAGACGGCCTGGGAAGGGGTGCCAGACACGGCCCTTCTCCATGGCCCTCTTCTCTGCACCGCAGATGCCCCGTCCTCCGGAGACGATGAAGATGAGGAGGAGGAGGCGGAAGACACAGGTGAGACCAGGCTTGGGAGGGGTTGGAAATGCGGAGAGGTGGGGGCGGGCGCTCTGGGGTCCAGGGGCAAGTAGGGAGGAGCCAGGCAGCAGGCGGGAACTGAGGGCGGAGGTGCAGGGCAGAGGGGCCTGGGAGAGCTGGGTGCTGGGCTCACGCTGCTTGGCTGAGGGCGGGGCCCCCAGGACGCGGCGGGAACAGCTTGAACCCGAGGACAAGTATCCTCCCTAAGTCCATAGGGGGTTTCCGAGCCAAACTTCCTGCCCGGCTGCCCCTCCACCCTCTCCCAGCCACACTCTCCTGGGGCCCTTCCCGCCCTGCCTATCTCAGGCCGGGGTCTGCTGTCCGTCCATCCGTCCGTCTCTGTGGGCTCTGGGTGCCTCTGCCCCCTGGACTCCGGACACCTGGGAGGTGCAGTCCCAGCGCCTGTCCCCATCCCTCTTCCTTCCTGGGCCTCAGCCCCCTCCTGGGGAGGGGCAGCAGGCTTGTGGGGAGGGGGTGCCTGTCCTTTGGGGATGCCTGCCCAGCCTCCCCCAGCAGGAATGTAGCCCCCCCCCGCCCTAGAGAAGGAGAAAAACCAGTTGGGCTCTGGGGGTGGGGACGGGGCAGCCCTGACACCAGGGTGGGAGGGGCGGGGCCTCTTGGGGGCCCTGGCACTGCTGCCGGCCCGCCCCCACCTGCTGCCCTGCAGACCCCGGGGTGCAGCCGAGGGCGGCGCCTGGGAGCTTCCAGGGCTCCAGGTCCTGGGAGTGGCTGTGCCCATCCCCCTGTGACTGCCCCGAAGTTGGCCTGCCTGTCCAGCGCCGAGCTTCCCGACCCGGTCTGGCCCGGCCCCTCTGTCCGCCGGGTGGGTGGGTGGGCTCCCAGGAGGCACCGTGTGTCCTGCAGACGCCTGCAGACGCCCGGGCCAGTGTGTGACCCCTGGGGGCGTGCACAGGAAGGGCCGGGGACGTGGGGCCTGGCTGAGTGAGCGCCGTAGGCGGTGTGGAGTCTGCTGGGAGCCTCGCCCAGCCCAGACAGGCCCCTGGAAGGCCCCCAACCCCCCGCAGAGGAGAAACTGAGGCTGGAAGGGCGGACAGTGGGCCTCGGCCCCACCCGGCTTACGGCCTCCCTGTGCCTGTGGCCAGCAGGGGCCCCTTACTGGACGCGGCCCGAGCGGATGGAGAAGAAGCTGCTGGCCGTGCCGGCCGCCAACACCGTTCGCTTCCGCTGCCCGGCCGCCGGCAACCCCACACCGTCCATCACCTGGCTGAAGAACGGCAAGGAGTTCCGGGGCGAGCACCGCATCGGGGGCATCAAGGTGGGCCCGCGGGCGGGCCGGCGCGGGGCCGGGGGCCGGGCGCCGGGCCTGCCGCCCTCACCGCCGCGCCTGCCCACAGCTACGCCACCAGCAGTGGAGCCTGGTCATGGAGAGCGTGGTGCCCTCGGACCGGGGCAACTACACCTGCGTGGTGCGGAACAGGCTCGGCAGCATCCGGCAGACCTACACCCTGGACGTGCTGGGTGAGGCCCCGGGACGCCGGGGGCAGGGGTGGAGTGGGCACCCTGGCCGGCAGCCCCTGAGCCCCGTCCGTCTGCCCCCAGAGCGCTCTCCGCACCGGCCCATCCTGCAGGCGGGGCTGCCGGCCAACCAGACGGCGGTGCTGGGCAGCGACGTGGAGTTCCATTGCAAGGTGTATAGCGACGCCCAGCCCCACATCCAGTGGCTGAAGCACGTGGAGGTGAACGGCAGCAAAGTGGGGCCGGACGGCACTCCCTACGTCACTGTGCTCAAGGTGGGCGCTGACCCCGCTGGCGGGCGCCAGGCTGGGAGACCGGGGTTGGGCCTGGGGGTTGGACCAGTGGGGAGCTCCACTCGGCTGTCCCTGCCCAGGAGGTGGGGGGTGAGTCCCAGCTTGCCCTCCCACAAGTTCTCAGGTCTCCCCATCTGTCCCTGGGGGTTCTTGGCCCCGGAAGCAAGTTTGCAGAGGGCCCCTGTGGTGGGCTCGGCTCCAAGCCCCAGCTGGCTCGTGGCCACTGAGACCGCCGAGCACCCTCTTGGGTCTGGGAGGCTGGGCGCTGCTCCTGGAGCTGGGAGGGCTAGGGGCAGTGGGCGGCGTCCCTGTGTTCTGAGTGGCTTGCCACCCAGCCCGCGACTCTGGGCCTCCGGGCAGGCCAGCCTCAGCTCTGTTCCCAGGGCCCCGTGTGGGGGCCGCCTGCATCGGCGGTTGCGACACTGGCAGCCGAAAGAGAAACATCTGTTTAGAGACAAGACAGGCCGACGGGGGTGGGGAGCAGGGGCTCAGGCTGCGGAGTCCAGACCTGCTGGGCGAGGCCAGTTGGGCCTGTTGGGCGATGTCTCAGCACCCGGGTCAGCACATGAGCTGCCCACCCGGTCAGCAGGCCCAGCCTGGGCTCCGGGGGCAGGCGGACATGCGCCAGCCTTTCAGGGCCTCCGGGGTGCCTGCCCGGGCTGTGCTCTGGGCTGCGGAGGGCAGATGTGGGAAGGCGCGCCGTGAAACCACAGTCTCCTGCCGAGAGGTGCCGGCATGCCTCCTCCAGGCAGCCTTCCGGGCTGGCCCAGCCCCATTCGTGCCTCGGGGGCCTCCCACAGCCCGCCTTGGAGCCTCGGGGACGGGGGCTGCCCTGGCGGTGGGGTGTGGACCTGCGTGCAGCCCCTCCGGGCGGCCGGCGGCGGCGGGCGCGCCTGAGCGGGGTCTCTTGTCCCCGCAGTCCTGGATCAGTGAGGCTGTGGAGGCTGACGCGCGCCTGCGCCTGGCCAATGTGTCCGAGCGCGACGGGGGCCAGTACCTCTGTCGGGCGTCCAATTTCATAGGCGTGTCCGAGAAGGCCTTTTGGCTGCGCGTTCACGGGCCCCCAGCAGGTAACGACTCTGTCCCACGCCCGCCTGGCACGCCGAGCTCCAGTTCCGACATCGGGCCCCGCGCCCACTGCACGCCCCGTCCTGCTCGCTCTCCGCCTGCCATGTGCCCGTGCCACGCGCATCTCAGCTGCACGGCGGCGCCTCCGGCCTTCGGGTGCCTGCCTGCCTGGAGCCCCACGGCCTGCTGCCCCCGCCTGCGCCTGTGCCCCTCCCCCCAGATGGCCTCCCGCCCTGCGGGAGCCTCGCCCCTCTGTCTGCGACGCTGCTTTCCTCCCGCCTCCGTGGCCCCGCGGCCCGCTGCCTGCTCGCTTGCTGTCCGTCCTGCGTCCACCTGCCCTCGCTCCCCACTGAGTGTCCACGCTAACCCCGCACGCTGCTGGCCACGCGCCTGGTGCTCTCGTGGGACAGAGGACTCGCCGGTGAAGGGACTGGCTTCGGGCTCGGTGTGGACGCACGAGGCAGAGGACCCTTGGCCACCGCGGCGGTGGCGTGGTGGCGGCCGCGTTTTCCTTGCAGCCTGGTGGTCGTCGCCTGCGGACTCCGGCTCTGGTGCCCCCGGGGGCTGGCGCCCGCCTATCGCACTGTGTTCTCTCTTTGTAGACGGCGGGCGCCAACACCACCGACAAGGAGCTAGAGGTTCTGTCCTTGCGCAATGTCACCTTTGAGGACGCGGGGGAGTACACCTGTCTGGCGGGCAATTCTATCGGGTTTTCCCATCACTCTGCGTGGCTGGTGGTGCTGCCAGGTACTGGCTGCCGCTTGCTCTGCACCTGTCCTCTGGTCTCTGGCTTGGAGCATGCCAACGCCGCCACGATGGGGGGCGGGGGACCCCGAGGCTCATGGCCACCATGCTCCGTGCCAGGCCCGTGCCTGGGATGGGATCCAAGTCCCCCTGGCTCTGTCTTGGCCCCGAGGGGCCCCTGCCAAGCCCCCACCCCCCACCCGGACCCCGCCCCGTCCACGTGGCAGCGTTGGCGTCTCCCTGGGTTGCGGGTGTGGGTGCTGCTGGTTCCGCTGGGCTCCTCCTCTTGGGCGTTTCTGACCACAGGGCCCTCACCGAGCGGGGTGCCAGCCTCAGCTCCCCGGCCAGGGCCGAGCACCCGTCCCCCGCCTCCACCGCGCCTGTGGCTCCAGGCGGCTGTGGGCCCGTGGGGGCTCACCTGCGGCTAGGCCAGGCCCCGATGTCCGTGTCTTTGCAGCCGAGGAGGAGCTGGTGGCGGCGGGCGAGGCGGGCAGCGTGTACGCGGGGGTCCTCAGCTACGGCACGGGCTTCGTGCTCTTCATCCTGGTGGTGGCTGCCGTGACTCTCTGCCGCCTGCGCAGCCCCCCCAAGAAGGGCCTGGCGCCCACCGTGCACAAGGTCTCCCGCTTCCCACTCAAGCGACAGGTAACAGAAAGTAGATACCAGGTTCCGAGCGGCCTGTCCGCCTGCCGCGGCTGCCCGGGCTCCCCCACGGCCCACTGTCCCGGGTCCGCGCTCGGGGGCTCCCTGTGCTGCAGAGGGCCCGGGACCCCTGTTTCTGCAGAGGGTGGGCTGTCCCCGGGGCTGTGCCTTGCCCTGCCCCCTGCCATGTGGCCCTTCGGCGCCAACCTGCCCCTGCCGACCCAAGCAGGTGTCCTTGGAGTCCAACTCCTCCATGAACTCCAACACGCCGTTGGTGCGCATCGCTCGCCTGTCCTCGGGGGAGGGCCCCACGCTGGCCAACGTCTCAGAGCTGGAGCTGCCCACTGACCCCAAGTGGGAGCTGCCCCGGGCCCGGTAAGTGGGGTGCTGGGGCATCGGGTGTGTGTCGTGGCTGTGACCCGGCGAGGGGTGGGGGCCTACACAGGGTGGGGCCCCCAGGTTGGGGGGCCATCGTTCAGCGACCTGATGGGAGTCATGGGAGGGATAGGAACTGAGGCATCTGTCGGACGTGGGGCTGGTGGGGGAGACTGAGCCTTGCAGAGGTGCCCTGAGGTGGGCGGGGCCGGTGAGCAAGGCCCCGCCGCCTCCACGTGCTCTGTGGGCAGAGGGCCAGAGACTGGAGGGGTGACGACCTTCATTCTCGTGAGCGTGGTCTCCGGGGCGAGTGTGGAAGGCTTCCTGGAGGTGGTGGCACTGGGCCTCCAAGGCTGCTGGGGCGGGCGAGTGACAGGAGCACTTACTCTTCGGTCTGCCGCCAGGCTGACCCTGGGCAAGCCCCTCGGGGAGGGCTGCTTCGGCCAGGTGGTCATGGCGGAGGCCATCGGCATCGACAAGGACCGGGCCGCCAAGCCTGTCACCGTGGCCGTGAAAATGCTGAAAGGTGAGAGAGGTGGGTGGCAGGGCCCCTGGGCTGGGTGGCTGGGGCCGCACTGCCTGACGAGCCGCCCGTTGCCACGCAGACGACGCCACCGACAAGGACCTGTCCGACCTGGTGTCCGAAATGGAGATGATGAAGATGATAGGGAAGCACAAGAACATCATCAACCTGCTGGGCGCCTGCACGCAGGGTGGTGGGTGCACGCAGGGCGGTGGGTGCCCCAGGCGGGAGGGTGGCGGGGGCGGCGGGGGCTGTTGCGGGCGGCCCCCTGAGGCACCGGTGCCCACAGGGCCCCTGTATGTGCTGGTGGAGTTCGCGGCCAAGGGCAATCTGCGAGAGTACCTGCGGGCCCGGCGGCCCCCGGGCACCGACTACTCCTTCGACACCTGCCAGCTGCCCGAGGAGCAGCTCACATTCAAGGACCTGGTGTCCTGTGCCTACCAGGTGGCAAGGGGCATGGAGTACCTGGCCTCGCAGAAGGTGAGCCGGGGTGGGGGCGGTGGTCTCCGCAGCGGCCCGGGGGGGCGTGGCCGGCGGGGCCGCCGCAGCCCTGACCTCCGGCCCTCAGTGCATCCACAGGGACCTGGCGGCCCGCAACGTGCTGGTGACGGAGGACAACGTGATGAAGATCGCGGACTTCGGCCTGGCCCGCGACGTGCACAACCTCGACTACTACAAGAAGACCACCAACGTGAGCCTGGCTCGGGGCGGGCAGGGGCGGTGCGTCCAGGCAGGAGAGCGTTGGGCAGCTGACCTGCAGCTCCTTGCTTCCCCCTCAGGGCCGGCTGCCTGTGAAGTGGATGGCGCCTGAGGCTCTGTTCGACCGAGTCTACACCCACCAGAGTGATGTGTACGTGGCCCCCAGACCTTGGGGGGACGGGGGCTCCGGGGGCAGGCCTCGGTCCCCAGCTGGAGCCCTTGGTGGGCCTTTTGATCTTAAGCCCTGCCCCCGCCTTGGCCTGCCGCCGAGCTCGCCTGCAGCGGGAGGCTGATGGCGCTGTGCGCCCCACAGGTGGTCGTTTGGGGTCCTGCTCTGGGAGATCTTCACCCTGGGGGGCTCGCCGTACCCCGGCATCCCTGTGGAGGAGCTGTTCAAGCTGCTGAAGGAAGGCCACCGCATGGACAAACCGGCCAACTGCACACACGACCTGTGAGGGCCCCGGCCGGGCTGGGCCGAGGGAGGCGGGGCCCCAGCCGGGGCTGGGCGGGGCAGCCCGGGCCAGCATCTCACTGAGTGCCCCCCAGGTACATGATCATGCGGGAGTGCTGGCACGCCGTGCCCTCGCAGCGGCCCACCTTCAAGCAGCTGGTGGAGGACCTGGACCGCATCCTCACGGTGACCTCCACTGACGTGAGTGCCCACCATGCTCCCTGCACCGGGGCGGCCGGGGTGGGGTGTGGGGGCCGGGGCACTGATTGCCGCCTGCCTGCAGGAGTACCTGGACCTGTCGGTGCCCTTCGAGCAGTACTCACCGGGCGGCCAGGACACCCCCAGCTCCAGCTCCTCGGGGGACGACTCCGTGTTTGCCCACGACCTGCTGCACCCGGCCCCACCCAGCAGCGGGGGCCCGCAGACGTGAAGGGCCCCCGCCCGCAGGCCGAGCCCCCGCCAATGTGAGAGTGGGC
>PVIA01005732.1:95147-109721 GCA_004024845.1 Tonatia bakeri
GCACCTGGGGGTGAGCCTTAGCACAGAGCCCCCCCCCCCCCCCCCCCCCCCCCGCCCCTCAGCGACTGAGATTACGGGTACCAGAAGCCTCTAACTTCTGTCCAAGAGGTTTATTCCAGAGAGGAGTGTACATTTCTATAAGTAGATGCTGTGTGTGGCACCCATACACGTATATAAATGTCTATCTGGACGGAGAGAGGCTCCCGGGAGGCCTGGGCCCCCACCGCGACTCTCGCAGGGAGACCACCAGGGTGGGGGTCGGGGCCTTCCCAGCACCACAGTTTTGTTTTAAAAATTGTACCTGGACCTGTACATTTGTAAAGCTATTTATGGACCCTCGGGCCCCAGGCCTGCCCCCCCGCAAAGCTGTAGTGTTCAGCCCGCCACACAGCTGTGGCTTAAGTCTTAACTTATTAATGGCCGAGAAGGTCTCTGCCTTGTTCAGAGGGCTGCTAAGGGTGTGCCCGGCGCTGGGTACCCCAGCCCGCACCCCGAGGCCGGAGCAGCCCTTCACTCTGCAGGGCACACTGTCGTGTGACGTCACCCCAGGGAGGGTCCTTCCTCTGGCCTTCTGTTGCAGGGGAATTCGGTTTCTATAGGGTTTTTTCTTTAGGAGATTTATTTTTTTGGACATCAAAGCAAGGTGGTATTTACAGTTGTAATTGCCGTGCGTTCCGGGCGGGGAGGCAGCTTCCAGTGGGGACCAGCCCTGCACACAGGTTCAGATGTTATTAGATGTTACAAGTTTATATATATCTATATATATAATTTATTGAGTTTTTACAAGGTGTATTTGCTGTAGATTTAACACTTCTTACGCAATGCTTCTAGACTTTCATAGCCCGGACTGCTACCTTTCAAAGCTTGGGGGAGAGTGAGCCGTGAATTTAGTTTTGTTGCTTTTTGTCCCGTTAACGTCCCGAGTCGGGGCGACTGCTCTCTGCTTGATGGGGTGGGCCGGCAGGGGCCTGGGGTGGTCTGTTCTCGGCCCCCAGCCTTGTGGGGGCCGAAGGTGTCGCCCACAAACTGGCAGACGTGCTTTCCAAAAATAAACAGTGATTCAGTTCAGAGCCTGCTCCAGGCTTTCTGGTCCTGGCTCCTCTGCGATTCCAGGCAGCTTCATGTGTCCGCCGCCCCACCTGGGACAGGCCCTGCCCACCGAGGAGGGCTGCCCCGCTGTCACCGCGCCAGCACAGGCTGGGTGGCCCCTGGGATAGAGTGGGCCAGGCCACCTCCGGCCCCTCCCCTGAGAGTTTCCAGCCCTGGGCTGGGGCTCTGATGGGATCAACCCTGGGCACCACCAGCGTGAGGGGCTGGTGTGTCTAGCTGGGGCTTGATGGCAGCAAGGCTGAGCCTCAGTGTGTGTCACCGATGGGTCTGTGGCCCAGATTTCAGGGGGTCCCCAGTGCAGGGAGTGCAGATGCCCTGGTGTCCAGGGGGTGGGGGTTGGGGGTGGGCGGTGCTACTGAGTGAGGAGGGGCTGTGGATCTGCCCAGTCCCCTGCTACCCCAGCTGTGCAGTTCAGGTGGGCATTGGGGGGCATGTCCTCAGAACTGCTTCTGAGGCCTCCCCCTTTCCACCCCACCCCTGGCATCTGTGGCAGGAGTGGGGGAGGCAGTTTCTAGGCAGGAGCCCCAAGGAGCCACATGTAAGTGAAGTCTTCACCTAGTGCCCTAATCCCGCCAGACTCCAGGAGACCACTGCCTGCTCTGGTAGCCACACTTCTGCCCCTGGCTGCCTTCCTGCCCTGCTCTTGTGACTTCAGGTGGGAGAGGACACAGAGCAGGGCACCCACATGGCAGTGCTGGGGAGGAAGTCTAGGAAGGCTTCCTGGAGGAGGCAGCAGTGCTCAGGTCAGGTGGGAAGATGATGGATTTGGGGTTAGGTGCCATGCAGACAAGCACAGATCCTGGAATCTAGTACTGCCCAGGGCTGGCTGGCCGGCCCTCTGGACTCTGCTCTGCCATGTGACCTGGGATGCTTCCTTTTGCGCCCCAGTCCCCCCGGGGGACTCAGCTGGGGCAGCAGCTGCTGGGCCCTGTGAACTTGCACTGTGGCTTCTGAAGTAACTCGCCTCGTTTCACTGTGTTCAGTTCACCGGTTTGGGTTCCGGGTAACAGGCATGGCCCAGACCTTGACCCCACTCAGGGCAGTGTTCTGGTGCCAGGCCCCCGGACACTCACCCCCAGCTCCCTGGGGGTGAGCAGGGACAGTGCCCCTACAGGACGGGTGGGGAGCACGCCCACTGCACCCCCTGCCCGCTCAGGCTGATCCTGGAGGCAGCCTGGTGCGGGCCTGGGGCGCCCCCTAGCGTCAGAGGGGTTGCGTCTTGGAGACGCCCTGTTCTCTGCTGCCTGTCGGGCTCCACTTGCTGTGGGCTCGTGACACCTGGGTACTAGCCACCAAGGCTGTGGTGGTGGCCTCCTGGGACGCTGGGCTGGGTGGAGAACTCGGTGGGGCACTCCAGATGCCAGGCAGGTGGGCACAGGCTGCTCGGTCCCCAGGCCTCCTCAGTCCCCACCAGCTCCCCTCCACCTCTGGTTCCTTCCTCCACCTGCCCGGCCTCACACCCTCCCTTGCCTAGTCCCTGCCTGCCCTTTCCCCTCACGTCCTGAGGGGGCTCACCTGGCTGCAGGCTGGAGTGGCCTTCGGAATTCGGTTCACAGCCTGTGACTTTAACCCGCTGACCCCACCAGGCCGAACACTAACCAGACACCCCCGTCCTGTTCCCAGGTGGGGTGGATACATCCAGACGCTGCTACCCAGGTGTTCGGATGGAATCACCACACATAAAACCAGACACCTGTCCCTGATGAGTCCCCCCCCACCACCACCCCAAGAGAGAAACATGGACTTGTCCCCTTACTCATACACTTGTGTGCACCCTGACCAGGGACCGAACCAGCATGTGGTGTATTGGGATGACGCTCTGACCCACTGAGCGACCTGGCCAGGGTTGGCTGAGGCCGGTTCAAATCAGGACCCTGCTGGGGGCTGGGTGGCGTCTGGGCTGGAGCCGCCCCTGCCCTGCCTCTCTGGCAGCAGCTGTGAGGACACGGCACGCCTACAAAGGGCTTGCTTTCCAGGACGCGCTGGTGGCTCCTGGGGGGTGGGCAGTGCTCGGGCACAGAGCCTGGGGCCCACCCCCAGCACCTGCATCGGTCCAGGCAGCCACCGGGGCTGCAGGGCAGGCTGCTCAGGGTGGGCAGGGCTTCTCCAAGCAGAGCTTCCCAAAGACAGCACGGGCCTCGCCTCTCCACACTTGGACTCTTACAGCCGGAGGCTGCTCTTTGCTGTCGTCCGCACTTGCTGAGTCCTGGCCTTGGCCAGGGACGTCCTTCCAGGCGGGCTGCTGTGACCCCGCTGGCCCCACCTCGGTGGGAGTCAGCCTGCCCAGAGCCCTGTGCCTTCAGGTGGCCTAGAGTTGGGACGTGGCGCAAGTGCAGAAACTGGCCCAGCCCAGGCCTCGTGCTCTGCGGTGCCTGCCCACCCTCAGGCTCACACATACCTGTGCAGGGCCACCGGCTCGCAGGGCCTGACCCAAGGACAGACCCACAGTGAGAGCCTGGCCCACACACCCGGCTCTGGGAGCCTGCTGGAGCATCCCGACAAGGCTGGGTGGGCACCCAGGCACGATGAGGGCTGAGGCCACAGCTGGGCTGGGGAAGAGTGGCCCTTGGACAGGGTGCTGGCTCCTGGCAAGGTTACAAGCGGCCCACCCAGCCCCTGAAGGAGCCTGGGGCCAGTGCAGGGCAAGGACCCCCGAGACAAGGCAGACATGCTACGGTGCAGACCCTGTCCACCAAGGGGTTGAGCGGACACCAGCAGCACCTGTCCTGCCTGCCGTTGGCCTCAGTCCTCCCCCGGGAACGGCGCCCCTGCCAACAGCCCATTGGCTTCTTGGGGAGCAGGCTGTGGGGCGACGAGCCCCACCTCCTCCGGGACCCCGCCCAGTCCCCCGTAGTGGCGGCCACACCCTTGGTCACCGTTATCTCCCAGCCCAAGGGCCCTCGGTCTTTCAGAACAGAGCTGTGCCCTGCCAGGGGCAGACCCCCAGGTCCAAGGCACCCACCGAGGGGTGGGGGGCCCGGTCAGGCAGCCACCACCTCACCAGCCAGACGGAACCACCACTGTGTGGCACAGGTCACTGAGACGACACCTTATTCAGCCCCCTCCGCACACCGGACGGGGTGCCCAGGCACCGGTCCAGCAGCCGCCCAGGGATCGGAGGGCCGGGACGAGCAGGCCACACTGTCACACGATGGGGACACCCAGGCCTGTGCTCCGGAGACGGGGGGGTCCCGGCCCTGCTCACACCCACGGCCACTCACTGGCGCCTCCCGTGTGAGGCCAGGACCAGGCCCGAGCCACACAGCGGTCCCCAAGGAAGGTGCCGGGCAGCCAGGGCTCTTTCCACCTTGATCCTGGGCCTCACTTTGAGCCATGACAGGGACATTAGTTTGACACTTTAATAAGAACATTTCTTAAGGTGTTTACGTGGGTAGATCTGGGGCCCCTGGGGGACTCGTGGAGAAACAGCCAGTGCACACAGGGCCCAGGGGGCTGAGTGCCAGCCCTGAGGCCCCCGAGAACCACAGCCTACAGGCTAATCTTCAACGAGGCGCCCTGCCTGCATTTTGAAAAAGTCCTGACTCTGATTCTCCGAAATAAGTGCAGCAGCCACGTGCCAACTCCCCGAACTCCACGGAGGAGCGGGGGTTTGCGTGAAGACACGTGCTGAGCGTTCCCGTTTTGTCCCCCAGCAGGTGCAGACAGCCACCCTTCAGGCCCTCACCCCACGGGGCTCTTCTCCCCAGGCCCACCGGCTCCTGAGCTGGCCTGGACGCTGGTCCCAGCTGCGGTGAGCGGGGTGGGGGACAGTGATAGCAAACACAGAAATGAGGGGGGCTGATCACCGCTGGCCTCCCAACCGGGGCGGCTCCAGCCAGCAGCCCTGCAGCCCCGGGCACAAGGCTCCCTCTTGAAGCTGCAGTTGACCTGGCAGGGCAGCAGAGGGGACACACAGGGCGCCCAGCCAGGACGAGGACAGCCGGACGCCAGGCCACAGAAATGGGCGAGACGAGACAGACGTGAAGGAGGCCCCCAGGGCGGACCACAGGGCTGGAGGGGACAGCCGCTCAGAGGCTCACGCCGGGGCACACGAGCCCGCCCCTGCGCGGCGGGTCTCCTGGGGGCCAGTGACCAGCTTCCAGGAGCTCAGAAGCTGTCACTTCTGAGTCTCCCCGCTCCTCTCCGGCTGATGCAGCCGCTCTGCTCCCGTCTTCCACGTTTGGATTCCCCTAAATCAGGGGCCAGGTCAGCCTCGCCGTTGCCTTCAAAGGATCGAGTGTAATTTGAGCTCCTTCAGGAGCTGAACTGTCCATGAGCACAGTCCTGACAGACTTCAGCTCTTTGAAGGCCACTGTGAGGCTGATGTGGCCCCCGGTGAAAGTGAGTCTGACACCCCTGCCCTAGAAGACCTTCCTTTCTTGCCTCCGAGGGGCGGGTCAGGCGGAGCTGAGGCCACGGGACGCCTGGCTCCGCCCGCCCCCGCGCAGCGGCCCTGCCCGGGTCACAGGGCCCCAGGGCGCCCCCCACAGGGCCAGGAGCGGCCACCAGCTGGCCCCGGGGTAAGGAGTGGGGCCAGGGCTGTGCAGCCCTCGAGCGGCAGGGCTGGACGGGCCAGGCCCCGCAGGACCCGGGACACAGGGGCATCCACTCCAGTTGACTGAGGGGGCAGCAAGGTGCCACCAGCCCCAGCAGGAAACGCTCCGAAGCCACAACACAATGAATCACTCAGACGGACACACTCGTTTTCAGAGCTTCATTGGAGCCTTGGCCCCACTTGACGTCTGGGGCGTGAGTGAGGCCGGCCGCGTGGCGGGGCTCTGCTTCTTAATCGGTTCGGGATTAGGTGGAAACACAGGCCCGTGCAGGAGGGGCCGACGCCCCTGCCGGAGTGCGCTCCATAGGGCCGCACAGTCCAGTCCTGGCGTCTGTCTCCTCGGCGGCCGGGTCTCCGGGGACGCGCCAGCAACCCAGCTGACACCACATCTCGGGCGTCCGCGCCACCGACTGGACGTCCTCCCGGGGCCGAGGGCGGGTCCTCTCTCCTCCCGGGACTGCCACGCGTGGACGCAGACTCAGTGCCCGGGGGCTGGGGGGCTCCAGGTTGACTCTTCGTGGAATGGTGAAAATTAAGTGACTCGAAGACGGACGTTTCCGATTCATTCCAGACAAAACACCAGTCGTGTCCCCAAGGATCACCTCACAGCAGCCGGGGCCGGGTGCGGGTGGCTACCCCTTCACCTCGGCAGCCTCCTTCTCCGCCTTCTCCTTGGCCTTCTCCTTCTCCTCCACCTTCCCCTCCTTCCCCAGCATCGCCACGATCTCGGCCACCTGGCTGGTGGAGATGTGCACGTCCTCTTTGTCCACCAGCTCAATCACCTGCACAGGGACGGGGACTCGGGTCTGTCTCCTCGACCACCGGCTGAGACGGCCACCAGCGCCCGCTGCTGCACTGGCCCACCAGGGGCCTGGGGTCAGACCCCGCCTCCCCAGGGGGCCGATGCAGGGTGCAGGCCCCAGGGGGCGCAGTGCACTTCTGCCCCAGGCTGCAGGACACGTTATTGAGGGGCCCGGCTGTCGGAGCTATGTGAGCCAGTCCCCACCTGGCCCGGTGGGCGCTGTGCCCAGCTCCAGCTGCCGGCACCCCTCCTCTGCGGGGGCCCACCCGGGCCCCGGACCCACCTTGACGAGGTCGTTGATGTTGACCTTGCCGTCCTTGTTCTCGTCCAGTGCTGAGGCCAGGCTGACGAGCTTGCTTTCCGGAATGTGCTTGATCTGCCTCATGGCGCTGATGAGCTCGCTGACGCTGATGACAGTCTCCCTGGGAAAGGGCAAGCCTGCAGGTGGCACCACCCACCCAAGCCCAGGCTCCCAGGTCAGCCCCGCCTTCCCGTGAGCACGCCCGGCCAGCTGGGATGCCTAAAGCAGCCCCCGAGAGCCCCGGGCAGCCTCCCTCAGGCCGGTCTGCACCAGGGGCAGTGAGGGAGCTGCCCCCTGACCAGGGAGGGTGGGGGGCCCACACAGCACAGCAGGCTGACCCAGGAGGTAACACAGGCCCTGCCTGCAGGTGAAGGGCCTGCAGCCTGAGGACAACCCGGAGCCTGGGGCCGGGCACCGAGGGCCAGCTGCTCAGCTGCGACCACCTGGGAGAGGGAGGCAGTCCTGGCACCCACGCCCACACTCACCCCTCGGGAGAGCCTGGGGGGGCTGTGCCCAGCTTGCCGGCCTGCTGGTCGGCCTCCAGCTGTGCCAGGAGCCCGTCGATCTGCCCGATCATCTGCTGCACCCGCTTGGTCAGCCGCTTGCTGGCCTTGGACTCTTCCACCTCCATCTCCTTGCCCGTCTTTGAGAGTTCCTTCTTAATCTCTTGCAAGTCCTACGAAAAGTATGTCGTCGTAAAAAGATTGTCTTAAAAACGCTCACGAGGAAGTTTGCCCTGTAATTAGTCTGAACCAGTGCCGACGGCAACGAGCTGCAGTCAGTGCTGGGGAAGCGTCGTCCCCCCCCCCCCCCCCGCGTGCGCTGGTCCCTGCAGACCCAGACCGTGTCTGTGGCGCAGGGAGCAGAGCTGTTCTGTACCCCCCGCTCGCCTGTCCACTAAAGGGATAAACAGACAGAGGAAAGCCTCCAGGGAGGATACGTGTCTTCGTAAGTCCCACGCCCCCTCTGCCAGGAGCCACGAGGGCAGGGCAGGGGGAGGACGAGGAGAGGGCTGGGTTTCCACAAACCCCTGGCTCCCGGCAGAGCCCCAGAGCAGAGGTCTGTGTCAGGAGAAAGTTGGGACGATGGCGGTTATTTTTACCAAGCCGGAAATTCGTCACCGACTCCCCGCAGAGCTGAGAACACAGCTCTCTGAAGTCGGGTTAGGGAGCACTGCCGGCAAGTAAAAAAGACACGTCTCCATCAAAGAGAAAACCAGTCCCCACTGCGAGAGAAAGCTGGGCAATCAGGAATGGGAGTGAGGACGGGGAGAGCTTGTCGCCGGGGCACGGGGGGCACGGGGCCTGCCCCCCGCCACAGACACGGCGGCAGCTGCAGCTGCCGCGCCCGACTCTGAGCGAGGCGCCTCCAGCGTCACACCTGGCGGCTGGCCGCGCGTCCGACAGAGACAGAGGCCCTGGAGACCGGGGGCGCGCCCAGCGCCGCCCGCACCCCGCACCTCGCTGTAGTCCTGCACGTCCCCCTTGAGCAGCTCCAGCTCCTCCTTCTCCTTCGTCAGTGCCGCCTTCTGCTCCTTCAGCTTCGAGCAGGCGTCGCTGAGGAGGTCGATTTCCTCCTTGGTGATCTCCTCTCCCTGGGAGGACGACACAGCAAAGCCCCGGTGGAGGAGACCCCCGGGCCTGCGGTGGCCACCGCGCATGGCGGCGTGCCGGCTGTGGACACAGGCCCCGCCTTCTCCTTGACAGGACGTGTCGCCCGACACATGGACACTCCTGCGACCGTCACCGCCGAGGGGGAGCATCTGCCCCCCCCCCCGCTTCCTCGCACCCTGACCTGCCTCCTGTCTCGAGCCTGGTCCGAGGCGCAGGAACCCAACACAGGTGGACGCCACCTGACCCGCTGCTCCGACACCGAGGTCCCTGAGTGTGTCCCTGTGACTGCGGACAGTGCGGGCCCCACCCAGAGGGGACGCCAGACCGGCTCACCCACTGCCCTGGCTGTCCCAGGTCCTCCGACCTCCCACAAGAGCTGCAGAGTGACTGTGACCCCAACAGGAGAACATGCTGGGGCCGCACTGGTCTCTGCCTGCAGAGCGGCTGGGGAACCAGCTTCCTCCAGAGTCCCCGCCCCTGCGGGTGAGGAAGCCGACTGGAGCCCGCTGCACGGCCGCACGCAGTGTGTCCGCAGCGTTGGCAGTGTTCAGTGTGGGTCTTGCACACTTATTTTCAAATCTGTCCCCACACAGTTCCTTTTTTCAATGCTACCGTAAATCACGTGCTTCTGAGCCCTGGCTGGCGTGGCTCAGTGCACTGAGCAGACCTGCCAACTGAAAGGTCGCCGGTTCGATTCCCAGTCAGGGCACGGGCCTGGGCTGCGGGCCAGGCCCCGGTGGGGGAGGTATGTCAGGCCACCCATGGGTGCATCTCTTGCACATCAATGTTTCTCTCCCTCCCTCACCCTCTAAAAACAAGTAAAACCTTAAAAAAAATGACATGCTTTTGAAGTGCGTGGTCTGACCCAGGACCGGCGCGGAGACGCCACCGGTTCCCGGGCCGTCCGTGCACACCGACGGCCTCGCCGCCTCCTCGCCGAACGGCTCACTTTCTCCCGTCACGGCTGGAGCAGGGTGGCGAGGGTGGGCGGTTCGCCCGCGTGTCGGCCCCCCCGGGACCAGAGAACACACGCTGGGCTGTCAGCGCGTCCTCCTGCCCTCGGAAGTGACCGCTCACGGTGTCCTCCTGACCCTGTTAACCCGCGAACGACAGAGCGCTTTTCTGTTTCCCGCGAACCCCCACGAAGCCGCAGCGGCACCCTCACCATGGGGCAGCCGCCTGCCATTTGCAGGGCCGCCGGAGTCCTCCCAGCCCCGTGCGCCTCAGACGCACGCCTGGCTCTCTCGAGTCTGGTCCGGCTCGGGGACACTCGTCTCCGAACGAGCCGGGAACGCGCCCTTCCCCCGGCTGCCCGCCAGGTGCTGCAGCACCGCCAGGTGCTCCCGTCCATGTTGGACACCTGGCACCTTCACCTGGGAGGCAGACGGGGCTGGGCGGCCTCTGTGGGAGCTTCTCGGCCACGAGCGGCCCTTCCTGGCGGGGGCAGAGCCGAGCTGCTCCTCCCCCCGAGGACCCCGGGCCCCCCACTTCAGTGCGTCCCTTCGACAGGCCCTGGCTCCTCACCAGCATTTCTCAAGTCCGTACTTCCTGCCAACACGTCTTCAGCAGCACCGAGTCCCCGAGTTCTCCCAGGAGTCCGCACTGTCCTCAGACCCTAAGTCCTGACCCCCAGGACGCGTCTCCTGCCTGCACGCGGATGGCAGCTGTCCCGGGCCCACCCGACAGTGGTTCCTCCTCGCACTCCCCCTCCGTGAGCCAGCCAGCCAGTCTACCCTCAGCCCGGCTGTCCCTGCCCCACAACCCTGGTGTCTCTGTCCCCAGCCCCGCGTCCCCTCCGCCAAGCTCCCAGGTCCCCTCCCTACTAGCCCAGCCAGGGTCCTCGGACTTGCCCCTCTCCTCAAGGCCTCATCACGCTGGCATCCATGTCTGTCTCCAACTGTCCCCTGGGCCGTGTCCCAGGAGCAGCCTGGCCTCTTTCCGGGCCTCACAGCTGTCAGCGGAGTGCACCAGAGCCCCCCGCCCTCGGCTTATTCCAAGCCACACCAGTGTCCCAAAGCAGCCCCCAAAACTCTGGACAACCCCACCCTACCCCACCTACGGCCCCAGCCCACTGACCGCAAGGGCTCTTCTCTCGTGAAGAGTCCGAACCTTCCCGAGGCCTCAGCCCCAGCACTCTCTCCCGCTGTCGCTCCAAGGCTTCCCCTGCCCAGGTCGCTGACGAGCCCGCATTGCCCATCAAGAATCCATCTCCGGCGTCATCCCCGGCCACTCCCGCAGCCCCAGGGCTCACTGTCCCACCTGAGCTGCCGTGAGGTCTGGCCAGCAGACATCTCGCCACAGCATGCCCAGAAGCTGCTCCACCCACCGGGGAGCTGCAGACAGGAGGAATCTGTCCCCACAGCAGGAACAGGCTGCGCCAGGAGGGCACGTCCCAGGCCACGCCACCAGAGGATGTGACAGAGGGTGACAGGAGACGAGCCTCTGTGGAGGGCCCACAGTGTGCCCACCACCGCCCGACTTGGCTGATGAGGGGCCGGGAGGGCCCGTGACCGGCAGCCCGTCCTCCTGCGTGCCGACCTGTCCCCACCCTGCTGCTCAGTCTGCGGCTGCTGCCCCCGGGCGGGTGCAGGCACCTCTCACCTGCACGCCTTGCAGGACGGGGGCCGTGTCCTTCAGGGCCTCTGACGGCAGGACCACGTCCGGTGTTTCTGGCTGCAGCTCGGCCACGGGCCTCCCAGGAGCAGCTTCCACCGCTGTCGGTGCTGCTTCCTTCTGAAACACAGGCCAGGGCCGGCTCAGAGGCGCCAAGTCTCGTCCGCCCGGTGCCCCACTATCCCTGCCCCCCAGTGCCCCCACCGCTCCAGAAAGACAGCAAGGGCTGGACCTGCAAGGGCCCAGGCACCAGCGTGGGGCAGTTTCTGCAGGAACTGCAGCGGACGCCCTCTGCCGCCCCAGCCCGCCCCACGGCCCCTCACCTTGGCCTCGGAGAGCCTCTGCAGCTCCTGCTCCTGGAGCTCCTGCCGGATGGCCGCCTCCTCCTGCAGCGTGGCCTCCAGCTTCGCCTTGTTGTCCACCTGCTCCCCCTCCACCTCGGCCACCTTCACCTGCGCCTCCTTCGCCTGCGGGCGGGGCGCAGCTGGCAGTGAGCTGGGGCACGCCACCGCCAGAGAGGCCAGGCAACCCCCGCCCCCACCTCCGACACACCGCCCAGCCTTCGGGGGAGCAGGGCGCGCTGCCAGGAACCCCTCCAGGCCCCGAGGACGCCCTTGGCTCTTCGGGGCCAGGGTGGGCCCCAGAGGAGGGGAGGGGTGAGCGGGTGGAACACAGGGCCCGAGGCCGGGGGGTGGGAGGTGCTTGCGGGGCCCCTCCGGGCGAACGCACCACTATCTCCGGGAGGGTCTGCAGCGTGGACTTGAGCTGGTCGGCGGGCGACAGGGTGTCCGGGAGGTACATGGCCCGGGACAGGATGAGCAGTGAGGTTGGGATCTCCTGGTGCAGGTGCAGCTCCAGCCACTGGAAGTGGAGGTTCGAGGCCCGGACTTACCTGCTGGCCTCTTCCCACCCACACCTGCGGCCGGGACGGAGCTCTGACCCTGGGGCTCTGCTCCAGGCCGGTTCGCTGCCTCGTTCTGGGACGCGACGCCGCCCAAGCCAGCCAAGCACAAGCGGCCGAAGGCCCTTGAGTTGGCGCCCAGGAGCCAGGCCTCAGGGCCTGGAAATACTGAGCAAGCACAGATTTACTGCCAGCGAAGTCTTCACTCCGAAACGGCACGAGAGCTCCCCAAGCGGCATTTGCGAATTAACTCAACATTCAGGGTTCACACACTTACTGTGGCCAGGCGCCACTCCAAGCTATTTTTTTAAAGACCTTATTGACTTATTTCTAGAGACGGGAAGGGAAGGAGAAACACAGGGAGAGAAACATCAGTGTGTGGTTGCCTCTCGAGCGCCCCCTACTGGGGACCTGGCCTGCAACCCAGGCATGTGCCCCGACTGGGAGTTGAACCGGCGACCCTTTGGTTGGCAGGCCGGTGCTTGGCCCACTGAGCTGCACCAGCCAGGGCGACTTTGGGCCATTTTAGTGAGAAAAAGACGTTCAAACTGACAAGACAGACCCTGCCGACGCCTGGACAGAAACGGGACCCAAGGCAAAGGACGGAAGGCACTGGGAGGCCAGCAGGGCATGCGAGGGAAGGGGGACACCAGCAGAGGAGGCCGAGCCCTCGGACCACAGGCCTGCGCAAGCTCCGAGAAGGCAGGCCCCGCGCCTGGCGCACGGGCGCCTCGACCCACACGGCCACCAGCGCACAGAGCAGGTCGCCGGGGGCCACCTGGGAGGCAGCACGCGGTGCGGCAGACCGAGTGCCAGGGACGACAGGACGCGTCTACCCCCGCTGGGAGGTCGGGAGGCAGCCGTAGGCCCTGCAGCTTTCTGAAACCCCGGTGCACTGAAACCCCGGCCCAGGTGAGGGACGAGCCCTGGGCTGCAAGGCAGTTAGCTGCGTCTGTGTCCGTGTCCGCGTCCGCGCCCAGACGAGGGCAGAAAGGGCGTTACCGTCAACCACGAGCTGCTGAGAAGGGTCGGAGCCGCCTCGCAGGCCCGGGCCCGATGCAGCCAGACACAGGCAGGGACCACAGCAGCCCTCTGAGCCACAGGACGTACCTGTTGTCCCCTCCAGCTGCCCCCACGCGCCTAAGCTGGGCTGACGCTGGGGGAGCCCCTCAGACCTCACTGGGGGGCGAGGGGCCCACCTGGGCCTGCAACCACGCACCTGCTTCAGCTGGTCCCGCAGGCGGTCCTCGGTGACGCCCAGGGCCCGCATGCCCCGAGCCCGGCACGCGGCCTGCAGCTCCTTGACGTTGAGGCTGTCCACGCCCTCCTCTGCGATCAGCTGGAAAACAGAGGCATCCGTCACCACCTTGGAAAGCCGCTGGAGGTTTGCGGTGGTCATGCCACACACCTGTGAGTGACGTCCCGTTACGAGCCACCCTCCTGATATGCTTTGTCGACTGACAAGTAACTGGTCTTTGGTTTACAGGGATGGGGCTTGGCGGGCACAGGACAGCCAGGACCCACCCCAAGACCAGTGTCGAAGCACACCTCCACCCAGGCTCCTCCAGGGCTGGGCTGGGGACCTGTGCCTCGCCTGCTGGACACCGGCATGCGTCCTCGCCCCACAGCCCACCCTCACCGGAGCCTGTTCAGTGTCTACAGACGCAGGGCAGGGGGACCTGGAGGCTCACGAGATGGCTCTGGGCCTCAGCAAAAGCCCTTCCTGAGCCCGAGGGAAGAGAGGTGCCTCGGGGCGCTGGGTGATGCTGTAGCCAGCTGAGCCGCCAGCCCAGACGCAGTTTCTAGTCCTCACCTGCAGGCACGGTTGCCAGTCTGAGAGAGACTGAGAGAAGCGCCGCCTGGCTGTCTCCGGGATGTGCCCCGGCCGGACTCGAACCCACGCCCTTTCAGTGCGCAGACGACACTCCGGACCACTGGCCGCCTGGCCAGCGCCACCTGTCACCCTCGCCCCTGCCTGCCCGGAGAGGCACACGCCACAGTGCCATCGCTGCGGCCTCGACCCCGAGTGTGGCCCGGAAGACACGTGGAGGGTGTGCTGGGTCTGCCCGCCCACCTGCCACTCGCAGGCTCCCTTCTGGCACCGCAGTGCAGAGCGCCCCTCCAGGCTCTCTGAGGACACACTGCTGGTGACACACCTCAGGCGCTCTCCGCCCGCCAGTGTCTCACGTCCCCTGGGCCCCCGCAGTTCGTGACAAGAAACCCGCCACCGCCTGCATCCTTTTCCCTGCAGGTAAGACGCCGCCCTCTCGCTGCCCTCAACACTGCGTGAGTGCGGAGACACACGCAGTCCGGCTACGCTGCGTCTCAATGGGGCGTCTCCAGGTCTGTCCCTGCGAGGCCCCTCAGTGGCCAAAACCTACAGGCTTGTCTGCGGCCGGACCAGGAGGTACCCGCCCCAACCCGTGAGCCCTTGCTCCGCCCTGCCCGGCCTCCTCCCTCCAGAGCCCTCGACCCGCGCCCCCCACCCCCACCCCGCCCCAGGGCCCTGGGCTCGCCCTGGCTCTTCGGTCTCCTCCCTGACGTTCAGGGGTGGCTGCTGCTGTTCCACACTGGAGCTCCCAGATCCTGCCTTCTGCCGTTTGCCACTTTGGATTGCATTTCCCCGGGGTGTCCACTCAGTTCTTTTTCTTCGCTGAGATGGCGTTTCCAGGCTCGTGG
>PVIA01005733.1:0-109553 GCA_004024845.1 Tonatia bakeri
GTTGGCAGTTGAGGACATTTGGAGATGAACGATGAATCTGACTAGGATTCTTCAACGTAGAATTGCAGGGATGTATGAAATACCCTGGACCCCCTGATCTCAGCTGGGAAGGAAAGTGGGGAAATTCCAAGAGCTCATTTTCAGGGAGCTTGCAGGGAGGGGCTGAGAGATTCTTCCCAGGTCCTGAGCTAGGGCTGGAGAAGCCTGAGGGTGAGCAAGAGACCTGGTTATCTACTTCAGCAACTGAAAGTAGGCTCTCAAAGGAGGGGGTAGTGTGGACCCATAAGCAAGCTTGGCCTTGCTGGGGTGCTGGTGACTAGAGGGATCCTGAGCTTTGGGGCTGAAGAGTACAAGGATAATGCATTGTTTATAGCCATGCACTTTTAATTCAGGCAGATCTGGGTTTAAGCTGGGGTCTGCCACCTGCTATGTGTGTGAGACCTTGAGAAAGACCTCGAGGAAGACCTCATCTCTTTCATCTTTAAAAGGCAATAGTGCTGTAGTTGTCATATGAATTTAGCAGGCCAGTGTGTGTATGTGCGTATATATATGTAATATCACTTTATACTCAAAACTTGTATACTTTACCATTCATATGTTGTATATCAATACCAATAACATTTTTACTCACATGTAGCATGTGTATGTATGTGTGTGTGTGTGTATATATATATATACATATAGTCACTAGTATGTGCTTGTCATCATTATTACCCTTTTACAGAATTGTCTCTCCATGAGCTGTTTCACAGCCATGGCTGGAGGGGAACAGGGATGAAACTTGCCTCTTCTTTTTCAGACCATCATGGCCACTGTCCTCAGGGGGGCGGTGAGCAGCTCAGACATCCAGGGTTGCTCAGGGTCCGCTCTGGCTGGACAGGGGTTCCTGGCTGCCTTTCTGTGTCCTTGCACTTTGAGGCCTCTTTTCACTTTGTTTTTAAATATTTCCCAAGGCTCTAATTGCTATACTTCCTCCAATGTTTTTAATACAGGCAATCAGTGAGTACTGCAATTAGGAGGGCCTAATTACCATCGGCATTCTCTTCCTTCTCTCGGAAACCACCATTGGAACAGTCACAAATAAACCTTAATGAAGACCAAAGATATTTCTCCCGTGTAAAGCTGTTTGTAATCATGATTGGTTATTGTCAGAGCTGGCAGGCACAGGAGTCCTTGGAAGTACTGTTACTTATTCAGCAGCCACAGCATCTGGGAGGAGTGAGCAGGTGGGTGTGGAGCTGGGGGTCTGTGGTCCATGCAGGTGCCTGAGAAGGTCTGCACTCGATCTATTGTTGTGTTTTAATTAATTAACTTGGCTGATAAAGTTTCTGAAGTCACTCCTTTAAAAATGTTATTGACATGCAGCATATGAACGGTAAAGTGTATAAGTCTTGATTATCAGATCTGATGAATTTTAAAGATATATACAGACCTCATGTAACTACAACCCTTATCTGCAGAGGATACATTCCAAGACCCTCAGTGGATGCCTGAAACTGTGGGTAGTATGGAACCCTATATGCACTGTGGTTTTCCTATACATACATAACCTTGATAAAGTTTAATGTATAAATTAGGCACAGTAAGAGATTAAAGACTACTAATAATAAAATAGAACAATTATAACAATATACTGTAGTAAGAGTTAAATGAATGTAGCATTATTATGTAAAATGATAACCTTGGTCTTATTTCACATAATAATGATAACCTAGAGGGCTAGAGTGGGAAGCATCTTTAGATTGGAAACACTGGACTGAGGGATGATTCACATCCAGGGCAGGAGGCAGTGAGTTGAGGCTAGTTTTCATCCCACTGCTCAGGAAGATGTGCAGTTTAAAACTTACTTCTGGAATGTTCCATTTAATATTTTCAGACCACAGTTGACTGCAAGTGACTAAAACCACAGAAAGGAAAACCACGGATAAGGGGGGAATACTGTATAGTATTTCAAACATATTAGAAGGCTCCTTTTGCCCCTCTGTGATGTGGAGTGTTTAAGAGCACAAAGGAGATGAACAAATTTTGGGTGTATCTCTGGGGTGGATAAAAGAAACAAACCTTCTTGGATTCCTGGTATCTGGGGGGACAGTGGTGGTCCTGAATGGGAGCCTGAGTAGTTGCTCCACTCAGGTGAGGCAGGAGCTCCCTTAGAACTGTTGTCCCTTGAAGGGCTGCTCTAACCTGTGTATTGGGACAGCTGGAGTCAGTTGAAGGATATTCTACACCAGACAAATAGCAATGTGTCATCAAGGAGGGTTGTTGACAATGGGTGGATTGAATACCAGGGCACAGAAGCTGCCCCCTAATCCTTTCCTTATTTTCCTCCCCACTCTGAAGCTTGCCAGCATTCCCAAATGTTGTTTCCTCAAAAATCTATCACTCTCCAACAAATAATAAAGCCCCAGGCACCCAAGCTACCAAAACTCTGCCATCTCAGGTGTTTACTCCTTTCTGATGGGGGAAGGGATGAATTCTGATCTCCATTTCTCCTGGAATCTCAAGGAGAGAGTCCTGGTCCCATAGATAGGTATATAAATATAGAAGAAACATTTCTCCATTTAACCATGGCTTGTGTCCTAAAGTAACTGAAATCAGACATTACTTGCTTCCCCGAGGATTGACTTTCTGTCCAAGACCACTCACACCTCCCCATCCCCCTCGTTCAGTAGACCTCAAAATGCTTTTATAAAGAAGAAACTTGCAAAAATAAAGTAGATAGGTATGGGTGGGCTCAAATCAGTTTTGAGTTATTTTGGAGAAAGATAAGATTTATTGTTGTATAGACTCCTGCCCATGTTGTGAAATATTTAAAATTGAATATGGTTAACGCTAACATAATCATTAAGGAATATGAAAGCATGAATGTTTCAGAGGCCTGATGCTATGCAGGCCTAATATTAATCATGAGGAAATTCAATATTCACATAGGATTAGAGTAAACCAGGTTGCTTTAAATGCCTTCCTTGGTGTTCAAAGAGGACACTCTCTTCTCAAGGGTGGCATGGCTTCCATTTGCATTATGTCTTTCCTTTCATTCCTTCTGTTGTCTCAACTAATTACTTTAGAATACTGGACCTCTGCTATTTTTCCTATGTTTCTTGTCAATAATGATTTGTGGTGTTTTTCCCTCTTGAACTATAAAACTGTAGGTAAACTGAGAGACTTCAAAGCACAAGACTGCTTATGAATCCCCTCAGGTGGGGTGGCAATATTGGTATATTGACCCCAGGTGCCAGAGAGTGGGTTAGGGTAGGGAGAGGGAAGCCAACTCCCTCAGGTTCCCTGCTAAATGGAAGTGTCTCATTAGCTGATAGAACGTGGGCTTGAAGAAAAGATTGCAAGATCTGGGTTTTAGAACTTCCCCTTCCTGAGATGGACCTAGAGTGGGGATTGACTCAGGTGTTCTGCTATCTCTAAATTGTCCTGGAACCTTAAAGGGATTGTTCTGGTGCTGAGGGTAGGGATGGATAGGACTAGTATTGGTAACTATCTGACAAATTTTCATTTATTAAACACCGGCTAAGAACTGGTCATGTATTAAGTGTGTTGACATAAGAACATCCAATCCTGAAGAGAATTTTTATTAATTTATTTGAGCCTAACTTACCACAATCCCAGGAAGCAGCTCTCAAATGCTCCATAGAGTGACAGTTTGCAGTTTCTTTTACACATTTGGAATTAAGGAGGGAACAGTAAGGACGACCACAGAAAGGTGGGAGAAAGTAAGGTACAGGACAGCTAACAAGATTACGTGCTCCCTTGAGGGCAGTTAGCCTCTGAGGGGTCTGAAAAGGAGGATGACTCTGGCCTTTCACAGGTGCACCTGGTGCACAAGAACAATGCACAGGGCTTGCTTAAGGCAAAGATAAACCTTTCACTGAAGAAGTTATAGGCCTGGGGAGTGACTACTCACCATAATCTGCCCAGCTAGGAATTTGTGATCAGATTACCCTGTGAGGTTACTTTTGGTTGCTGACTTGTTCATACCCGCTTTTTGTCCATAAGTGCCACGCAAGCATTGTCTTGTTTGATTCTCACTGCACTCAGAGAAGTGGGTTCTATTGTCATCCCCATTTTGCAGTATAGGAGAAGAATGACTTTTTCCTCTGTTCTCTGAAGTTCAGTTACCCATACACATTTTATTTGATGTTAATATTTTAATTTCTTACACATATACATTATTTCTCAGAAAAGGAAGTGGAAACTCAAAGAAGTATTAGGCCTGAGAGCTTATGTAACATTTTACCAAACAGCAATAAATTAGTGGCAAAGTGACAAGACAAAGGAAAATGTTTGGGCTTCTAGGGCAGTAAACTGGGGGGAAGTAAAAGTGTGGAGAAAACTAATGAAAGGTAAGGGTTATTTCAATGGTGCTTGTTTGTGTAGATTCAAGTTGGTGCCATCTGCAGTGATAAGAATCCTTTCATTTTATTAGTGCAGGAATGGACAGGGGATGCCTTCACTGAGGGAAATTCAAGCCATGCCTGTTGGGAACTGCCCTGCCTGGTTTCAGAAGCTATAACTCCCCATAGCTAAGGCTGAGTAAATGACCTTGGGGCCATAAGCCACTAAGGAGACAAAGCTTATCATCCTGGCAGGGTCACTGCTCCTGCCCCCTTTACTTCACCCTGCTGGCCCTGGGTGGATGACTGGTTAGTCAATGGTGGGTAAGGTTCCTCAAGGAAGGGATGACCTAAGACAGGCACAGTCATGATGGGGCCATCAGGGAAGGACTTGGGGGACTATAGAAAGAGGGGATAATGGACCATCAGCCCTAGGCTTTGACATAGCCTGAGTCCTCATTCTGTCTGTAAGAGTCTCCTAATCTCTCAGCTATCTTACTTCCCTCACCTGACTTAAGCCTGAGACAGTGCTGGTGGGGAGCAGTGCAGCCCTGGGCAGGAATGGGCAGTTCCCCAGGGCGATCAGGCCTGAGAAAGAATGCATAGAATCCTGAGAAACCTGCTTTGCTGAGGGTACCCTCAGTTTTATGATGGGGGTCCAGGCATGGAGTGAGTTTGTTTCCCAGGTTTTTGTGACCCTTTAGCTGACTGACCCTGGCTTGGAGTGGGCCCTCGTAGTTCTTTGAATGTTGTCTATTGTTCGATCATTGCTGCCTGACAGTGACTGATGAGCTTTGCCTGTGTTCCTGTGCAGGATGGACCCAGTGGAAACCCATTGAGAAATGGGCTCAGGGCCCTTTTAATCTGAGAGATTGGCCATCTTTCCTCCTCCAGCACATCATATCTTGGTAGACTTATTCTTATCCAGGGGGCTCTGCCGGACAAAGTTCCCCCATACCTGCCTTTAGGCAGAAAGAGGGAGGGTAGAGAGCTTTTCCTTGACCTCCTGTTTCTTGATTGCCTTAAACTCAAAATAATCCTTAGGTCCAAAGTGGCAGCTTTGGAAGTGGCATATCCTGATCTCCTCCAACAGGTGAGTAAATGGAAACATAGAAAGGAACTTACACAAAGTAAGTTCAGAACAGGCACTTGAACTGGGTTCATTTTAAAAACAGGGAAGGTGGGGCCAGGACAGCAGGATCAGAGCTTCGTGTGGCAAGGAGGTCAAGTTCATGTAGCTCAAGATTTCTGCTCTTCCAAGCACTTTAGCTCTTGAAGCACCCCAAACAGGGGAAGAAACTACTGTACCTCTAAGAAGGTGAGGAGTAGCATGTGAGAGGAAGAACCAGGAGGATGAGGACTAAACTAGGAACTTCCACCTGGGAGGCTGGGAGTTAGAATAAAAAGGTCAGAAACCAGAGATGAGCCAACACAGGATGGGGAATAAAATGCAGGATTTATGCCTTTTAGAAAGGTAGCAGGGAGAAGGCAGGGGATAGGAAAGAAAGGATATTAAAGGTTAGGCTGTAAAGATATTTATTGTAAGGAATTGACTTACGGTGATTGTGGGGCTGTCTGGGAAAATCCAAAATCCACAGGGCAGGTTGTAAGGAAGGGTAAGCTGGCAGCTCTTGGGCAGGAGGTGATGCTGTTGTCCATAGGCAGAATTTCTGCATCTTTAAGGGAAGCCTCCATTCTGCTCTTAAGCACTTCAACTCATTATATCAGGCCCACCCAGGTTATTGAGAATAATGTCCTTTACTTAAAGTTACTTGGTTGTAGATATTAATCACATCCATCACACTCCTTCACAGCAACACCTAGATCAGTGTTTAATGGAATACCTAAGCCCTGGCTGGTGTGGCTCAGTGGATGATTAATGGAATAACTGGGTTATTCACATAAAACTGGCTATCTGAGTGCTTAATAAACACTTGTTGAATTAATAATAAGCTAGTGTTTATTGAGCAATTAATAGATGCCACACACTGTTCTAAGAAGTCTGTATATATTAACTAATCATTTACCATTTCTAACCAGTTTATAAAGTCAGTATTATTTTTACTCATATTCAACTTCAGTGCGGTTTTTCAACAAGTATTTCCTCTTCTTCTTTCTCTAGACATGTAGCAGGTTTCACTTTGCTGTCCTCTTCAAGTTCACTATAGCCACACGACTATTTTTTTAAATTCTCACCCAATAATATGATTTTATTGATATCAGAGAGAGAGGAAGGGAGAGAGAAAGTGGGAGGAGCAGAGAGAGAGAGAAACACTGATGTGAAAGAGAAACACCGATTCATTGCCTCTTATACGTGCCCGACTGGGGATCAAATCCACAACCTAGGTATGTGCCCTGACTGGGAATTGAATCCACAGCCTTTTGGTATACAGGATGATGCCCCAGCTGAGCCATGCAGATGAGCAGGGATGATGTGGGTCATTTCCAGATAGAAATGTTTAAGAGTCAGTTTATCACTTTTCTTTCTTTTTTCCTTGTCATTTTGACCAGCAGTGTCCAGACAGTGTGGCACCTCTACCGGCTTAGGTTTCCTGGGTTGAGCAATGTGAGCAGAGTCCCAGCTGACCGCATTGGACACGTAGCATGATTTTTAAGCTTGGAAGTTGTTTGTTCCACTGTATAACCCAATTTATCTTGATTATCCAATTTTGTAGATAAGGACAGTGTCATACAAAGAGGTTAAGTAACTTGTCCAAAGTCACACAACTACTAAATGGTGAGCCATCTACTAATCCTTGCTGTCTAGAACCTTAGAACGACTTCGGTTGCCATCTTTTCTAAGTCTCAGTTCTTCAGCTTCCCTGTCCTTGTACTAGTTCTCAATGGGGAGTGACTCCTCCCATCCAAGACATTTGACAATGTCTGGAGACATTTCTGGTTGTCTCAACAAGGTGGCAAAGGAGGGGGAGTTGTGCTACTGACATCTGGTGGGCAGAGGCCAGAGATGATGCTAAACATGGACAGGACTCCCACCCCAAAAGAGTTATCCAGCCCCAAATGTCAGAAGTACTGCTGTTGAGAAGTCCTGACTTCCACGAAATTCCTCTGTTGCTGTGGTTAGCCATAGCTGGCTCCCTTTGTTTGCACAGGGAGACTTGGTTGGGTTGTTATGAGTTAGTTAATTAATTAATTAAAAACAGTGGGGTATCAGTGCTGGGACTGGTCTTGTATTTGACATTTGCCTAACTGATTTGGAGGAGCAAGTGGTGAGAGTTCCACTGTCACTGATGACACTTAGCTGTGCCAGGGAGTGAAATGCCAAGCCTCTGGTGACAAACTGCAGGAAGAGCTCACCAGGCTGTGCGAGTGGGCAGGGCAGTTGCCAAGGATGAGATTTAGTGTGGGCAAATGCAAGGTGCCGTGTATGGCAAAAAATAATCTGAGCTATACTTAGAGGTTGGAAGAGGATGGATCAGGAGAGAAGCAAATGAATAAAAATTGAAAGAACTCCAGTGTGATTTGCAAGCTTTATTCTGAGACTCACCTGAGCTCTAGCTAACAATACCAGGCCCTTCTTGGATGCCCTTGATCACAGGTCTGGGTGCTGTTACTCAAACCAGCTTTTCATTTTCCACAGAAATAGAAACCTAGCCTCCCCAGATTTTATGATTTCCCAGAGAAGCCAAAGATCCTGGCTCTTATGTGTAAGTTTCCATTTTTCTTTTCTTTTTCTTAGAGTGTGTGTGTGGGCTTTTTATTTTGACATGCAATCAAGCCTATAGAAAAAATTGCAAGAATAGTATAAAGAGCCCCTATACATTTTACTCAGATTCACTGGTTGCTAATATTTTGCCCATTTGCTTTATTATTGTAAGTTCTCAATTTTTATAAATACCCTATGGATCAAGCTAAACAAGTATGTGAATAGACTTTGGTCCTTGAACTATCAGTTGTTGACTTTTGAAGCTCAGGCTCACTTTGTAAGTGAGAGTCTCTGCATTGGAGCCTGGACATTAGCATTTTTAAAGTTTCTTCAAAATGATGCCAACATGCAGCTAGGGCTGAGAACCAATGGTCTTGGTCCCTTATGGTAATTTCCTTTTTTTTTTAAAGGTTTTTTTTTAAGATTTTATTTATTTATTTTTAGAGAGGGAAGGGAGAGGGAGAGAGAGAGAGAGAAATATCAATGTGCGGTTGCTGGGGGACATGGCCTGCAACCTAGGCATGTGCCCTGATTGGGAATCGAACCTGCGATGCCTGGTTCGCAGCCCGCGCTCAATCCACTGAGCTACGCCAGCCAGGGCCCTTATGGTAATTTCATTCCCCTTATTGGTAACTATCAGATAAGTGCACACATGACCCAATCCTGGCCAGAGAGAATAAGGAGAGAGTCTAGTGGAGTGCTTCTAAGAAAGGTTTCTTCTCTCTGAAGACACACAGGAAAGAGGGAACTCTTATTACTGGTTGTTGTTTCTGGATATGACAGATAACTGGCCTAAAGATGGAAAAGCAGAAAGATGAAAAGACTTTGGGTCTTTAAATTTATCTCTGAGCTACTGAATTAATTAATCTTTGAGACCCTCTATCTTGATCTTTCTTTTTATGGAGGATACATTTTTCTTAAGCAGTGTGGCAGAGATGACTAGTCACTTACCAAAGATTTGTGCATGTCTTATTTTACATAGAATTATTACTTGGAATCAACTGTCCATCCATGGATGGCATTTTGGTATTTCTCCTCCTGGAATCTAGGTGGTACCATGTGACTCATTCTCACTAATGAAATGTGACTTGAAGTGGGTTATTTGTGGGTCAATGTGATTAAGTTTTGGTGCATGATCCTTTACATTCTCATCACCAGCCCCCTATTTTTTCCTCCAATCCAGGTGGATGAAATGATGAAAAGGCCCTGAAGCCACATGATGGCAAAACTATAAGACAGAAATAGCTTGGTTTCCTGAGTTACTTCCTGGGGCAGAGCCATCTGGAAGTGCTGTTTAGCCATTGGTCTTTGTGTGAGTGGGAAATAAAGGTTTTTATTGGGTTAAGCTCCTGAGATTTTGGGGTTTGTTTGTTATGACAGCCTGATGAATACAAGCTAGTTAAATTAGATTTGGGTGTTACTCGAGGCTAAAAGATTCTCACTTAAAGCATCAGAGAAGGACCCATGAAGTTCAGACCACCACCTCAAAATTGTCTTTTGTTTGGTTTTGTTTTTATTTACAAAGAGACAATCAGCATTCCACAACTTTAAGCTAACATGCAGGAGTTGCTTGCTTTCAGCCTGGTGACTTGCCTTTGCCATTGCCTTTTTGTTTTTTTTTTTATTTTAGACTATGATTTACTAGCCCTCAGACACCGCCTTTCTCCCTTACTTCCTTCTTCCTTCCTTCCAATATTTGAGCACCAGATGAGTAGCTCTGTACTTGGCACAGAAAACAATAGTGGAGAACAAGACAGTCAGGTACGCCACTTCCACAGAATGTATGGTTTACTGAACTTGATCTTAGAAAAAAGGCTGAGAAGCAATATAATGTATACTTTAGTAAGTAAAAAAAGACATAAAAATAAAATATTACAGACTTTTGAGCTATTAAGGGAATAAGTATGAATTATACTAAAGAATAATAGGAGATCTACTTTTGAGCATTGGTGAAGGAAGACCTTTCTGTAGAGGTGACGTGTCAGCTCAGATCTAAAAGATGAGAAGGGGCCAGCCATACAAAGAGATGGAAGACATTTCAAGTAGCAGGGACAGCAGGTGCAAAGGCCCTGAGGCAGAAATGTGTTTGACTGGATCAAGGAACTGAGAAGGGAGGACACAAGACTAGAGTGTAGGCAGCACGATGCAAGGTGGCATGGAAAAAGTTTGGATAGGTTAGCATGGTCTTGATAATGCAAGACCTTGAAGACCATGTCAAAATTTTGGATTTTATTTAAGTACGATAAGAAACCTTTACAAGGGTGTCCTCTCTTCACCAAACAGTTTTATAAAAAATAGCTTCAGCTTGAATTTGGCCTATTGTTGCTGCCCTAGCCCCAGTGTCCTTGTATCTTTTCTGTTCTGCTTCCCCTAGCCAACTAATAACTGCTTTCTGCATCTTAGTTATAATATTCAGTGGAGATTACCTGACTGACTCAGCTTACCTTTTTATGTCCAGTCACAATCCTAGGCCTCTGGACACCCGATAAATGAATTGTCTGGCCTTATATCAGGTACAATATGTGATCCAATCAACTGTGGCTGGGTAAAAGGTTGTGTCCAATTCATGGTCATGTCTACCTACTAGGGACTATAGGATCTCAGGGCCTTTGCACATGCTGTATCCCTTCCTTCCCATTCTCCTCTTTTTACTTGGATAACACTAACTCTTCCTTTATGTCTGCTTGTGAATACCATCTCCTCTTCTCTGACCCTCCATCAAAATCAGAGACCCCTGTTTATATTCCTTTGTACTTTGTGAACTATATTTTTCCCTGAGGACACAGATCACAATTTCAAATGATGATGATTTGTGTATTCACTTATTTAGTGCTTGATTCCACCACTGGACTGAGAGTTCCATGAGGGAAATGGTCATATCTGTTGAGATTATTGCTATTTCTGGCACATAGTAGGCACTGGATAATAAGTGCTAGTAGAATGGATGAGTGAATGAATGAATGAATGGTGAATGCCCACAAGCAAGAGATTATGTAGCCTAGGAGTCACTGAAGACTTTATGGAAGGGACAAGGCTTGATCTTGGCCTTAAAGAATGGGCAGGACTTAGAAAGAACAAGGGAAAACATTTCAGGCAGAAATAACATTCATAATCAAAGTCAGGGAGTTGGGAATACTGTGGAATAGCCAGGGCACAGTGTGGATATTGGCCTAATTGGAGCAAAGGTGTGTGTTGAGATGATTTGGAAAGTAAGATTGACTAGGTAGAAAAAGGCCCAAGCAGGAAAAATATAAATGCAAGAACAGTATAAATGTATTATGTTAAGTACTGTTTTGTGTTCATTTTACAGATGGAAAAGTTGAGATATGGGGAAATTATCTTGTTGAAGTTCTTGTGGCTTATAAATGCAGAGCTGGGATTAAACTCTGAACAGACACAGCTGCAGAGTTTGTGAGTATGAATGCTATGTCAAGCTTCCTTTCCCCTCCAGAAAGGTAGAGACATAACTTGGCAAAAGGTCAGCTCTGGATGCAGCAGAGCAGAGAAGTATGGAAGGGAACCACAAGGGTTCTGGTCTTGAGGTTGGCAGTAGAATGCTGCTGGTCCAGAAATTAGTGGGCTAGGGGAGGGAGCAGCATCACATCTAGCCAATGGGGTCAACGGCAGCTCCTGCCTCTAAGGTTAGGATTAAATGAGACAAAAGAAGAGGAGTTCACGACACATTGCTTGGCACACACATGGGGACCTGTGGATGTGAATGCTCTTCCCAGGGGTTTGAGGACCAGAATTGCCAGGATCCTGGATGTGAACCAGGAACAGTAGTACTAATGTTTATCTGATGTCACCAGCTGGGTCCAGGGTGCTCTTCAGGCAAAGGCACTCTGAGGACCATGTGCCAAAGCCTTGCAAAGATGAGAGCTAGAGGCTGTGCATGAGGTCCTCTCAGGGTTCAGAGTCTACATCTCTCCTCCAGCTCTATGGCTTTTGTGATGGGCTTTGTACCTTGGTCTCTAGAGCAGGCATTCAGCTAGTTTAGCCCCTGGAACCTTTCTCTCCATCTCTAATCAACTTCCCAGATGCCTTGTTTTTGACAAACTCCTAGTTCCCAGGATTGCAAGTCACTGCCTTTCCTACCCCACGGTATTCATCAGCTACTCCATCCATCTCTAAGATCCTTCTCTGTTCACAGTGCCAAGAACCACTTTTCCCAACGCTCAGAATGAGATCCCTGGATATGCCCATGGCTGGGTATTAGAGAGCATCCAACCCTGTAGACAAAGTGATCCCCTTTCCAAGTCCCTCTGATTAAGCCAAGAGAAGTATCTTCTCTGGTATGAGAACACCTTTTACATCTTTCTAACATTTGGGTTATATCCTTTCCATAAAGAGCAGGCAGCTGGTCCTCAGCTCAGAATACGCAGCAGCTAGAATATGGAGTGATTGTGTTGTTTTTATTGTGTTTCTTTTCTCAGTTACCATTTACATATGGCAAGTCATTCCAGTTACCTTTTGATAGTAGTGCTATAAACTTCATTTTCAAGATATATTTATTGAAGAAGAAACTGAGTCAATTTACAGATAAGCATTAGGTAAAGGATCATTGATGTGGTATGCAGATATGAAACTTCAGAAGGGTTATCTTCCAATAACAAGTTCGGAGGAAATCAGTCCAGTTAGAAAGCAGAGGCTTGGCTTTTAAATGCTGCCCTGATCATTAGCTCCTAAGACACTTACTCTCCTCAAACCTCTATTTCCTCACCTGCCAAAATGCAGATGATAATTCCTACCATGCACTGGGATGTTTTCAGTATCCAATGAGATAATCTGATTTATGTGAGTGGAGTTTGAATGCAATGACTCAAGTGTTAAAATAAATTGTTATTGGTCTGTGCTCAATAATCAAGTTCATCATGTGAGTGTGGACAAGTGACTAGTTTCCCAGGCAAGTCATGTCACTTCTCTTGCTTCAGTTTCCTCCTTGGTGAGTGAGGATATTACTGGGAGGATGAAATGATGCAATATGTGTACAGTGCTAGAACACAGCTGGGTACACAGCAGTGTTAGGTAAATGTGAGCTCTTGCGACCATAACTCTTCCCCCTAGGGTCAGAAGAGCTTAAAATGGGAAACCTCTTTGAAGCTCAAAGTGCTTGGGGGTGTGTCCCATAGCTCTAGAAAGTCAGTGGTGGTAGAGGTAACATCAATCTCTTGTGCTATCTGATACCAAATATTCAAAATATTCAAAAGTCCTTCCACTTTTGCCCCCAACACCTTCTGAACCTGTGCAAAGCACACCCCTCCCCCTCAATATAGAACAGCTCCATTGGCTTTTATATTCCTGCAATACTGCTTGGTATGAACTGAGTTGTTTCTCCCATCTCCCAAATTTATACGTCAAAGCACTAACTCCCCATGTGATGACATTTGGAGATGGTTTTTTTGGGAGGTAATTAGGGTTAGATGAGTTAATGAGGATATGGCCCTTTTGATGGGATTACTGGCTTTGTAAGAAGAGGGAGAGAGAGACAGAGAGAGAGCATGTTCACTTTCTCTTTGCCATCTGTGGGCAAAGAGAGAAGGTGGCCGTCTATAGGCAGGAGAAGGGCTCTCATCTCATCAAGAGCCCAGCTGGCCTGCACCCTAATCTTGGACTTCCAGCCTCCAGAACTGTGAGAACAAATTATCTGTTGTTAAAGCCACACAGTCTATGGGACTCGGTTATAGCAGCCTGAGAAGACTAATGCTATGCTCATTCTATCTAGAATCCACCCTAAAATTTATATATATGAGTATGTGGAGAAATATATATGGGTATCATAAATTTGGGGGAGGTCCAAAAAACCCAGAATTCTCTTCTGGATGGCGGGTTCCTTGTAGTAGAGGCTTTCCACACTAAGTGAGTGTTCTAGGAACCCGTGTGTATCAGTGTAGCAGCTGGCATTGTCGTGAGAGGCTGGCTTTGGCTTCTTTGAATTTTTTTGAAGACTTTTTTAACACATTTGCCCATTCCATGATGGGTGATTTATGAATGCACCTACTCACACCACTGAGTGTTCAGGTTTTGACCAAAAATTGCATAACTCTTGTGCCCACCCCACTCTAGATGAAAAAAAGTCCTCAAAGGGAAAGGTTTTGCCAATGTGGAAGAGGTGAAACAAAATGGTAGAAGCACAAAAAGGCATCAAAATCGATGAGTTAATAAACTGATTTGAGCAGTGAAAAAATGTCTTGATAGATGCATTGTGTCAAATGGAGAGTACTTTGAAGGTGACTGAAGTTTAAACATGTGAGAACAAATACATAATTTTTTATAAATAAATTCCAGATTTTTGGCGCACCCCTTGTATATTTACACATAGATATAATTTACAATGTGCTAATTGTTCTACATGTGTTGTTTTCTTTAAACCTCACAAGTCTATGGAGGACAGCACTATACCATGTTCCATTTTTAAGATGAGAAGACTGAGCCTTGAAGGTCACATGGGCGTACCCAAGATCCTAGAGCTACTAGGCGCAAGAACCAGGTTTTTGAACACATGCTGGCCTCCAATTATCCCAGGGATTCAGGTGAGGGACACTCTAACTCTGACACTGGTTGGAGCACCTTTCTGTCCTCAAGAGGTGAAGGGGTATCCTATCTATTGGCGAGAGTATGGATGAATAAAGCTCAGCTTCCAGTTCAACCACAGGGCAGTGAGTTTGTGCAGGAAGTAACCAGAAGCAACAAAACACTTTGGCTCAGTTGGTTACAAGGCAAAACCTTTAATTACATGAGTGCTTAATACATTAGTTGCTTCAGGGCTCTGACAGCTTTGATTTCTGGTCATGTTTTTCTAACACGGAAAGGTGAATGCCTCCCTCAGGGCCACCTGGGCAGTTGGTGTCCTGAGGATTTGTGAGTGGACAATAGAGACAACTGTGCAGATGCCTGGGTATTTGGGGATCCTCCCCCCAAGCCACCACCTGTGACTTTGAGTGAAATCCTCTTCCATGGAGGGAAGAATATGGAGATCCTTCCAGTAAAGAAGGAAGAAGGGAAAACATCTGGCACAGATACACAGAGAAGAATGGTGTCACAGGATTGGCTTGAAAAGGGGGGAGGAACTGAGGACTTAGTTAGGACCTGAAGGGTGAGGGGCAGAGTGTGGGAGAGGGCTGAGTCCATTTGGTTTCATTCTTTGTAAAAAATAATACCATCACGAGGACCATGTCATGCAACCTCAGAGACACCTCTGTGCATCTCCCAGGGCTGTGCTGGGAGGAGGGCAGATAGCAGAGGGCAGTTCAAACAGGTGTGGTGCGCCTGTTGGCCAGATCATTATGCAGCGACTCCTTGAACTCTTTGGGTGTGGAGTTGTGGAATTGTAGAAAAGTGTGATCCCGGTCGGAGTTGAGTAGGGTCCCCATGGTGATCTTTGAGGGGTCCCGGGAGAGGGTGAACATTGAGATGTCGGTAGAAGGGATGGTGTGGAAGCCTTTGCTTATGGGGGACAGGTCTCGGGACCTGGGCTCTGTGGAGCGAGAACTTGACCGCCGCCGGAATCTATACCTGTAGGGTGGCAGGCGGGCAAAAGTTGATTTCTTCAGGAGCTCTGAGTGGGATTTGGCACGTAATTGCTGATGTTTCTCTATGTAGATATGCACGGCAACAACCCCCACAATTTCTGCGATGATGAAAGAGAAGGCTCCGAAGTAGAAGGACCAGCCATATGAGTAGCTCTTTTTAGAGTCACGCTGCCCAGGGTCCCCAGCATTGGCCGATATATAAACTATGATGCCGATGATGTTGCTTAACCCTAAGAGAAGGTAAAAAAAAATGCATTTTTAAATAAACCTCAGAGGTAATTGTCACTTGCAGTCTTGAAATATTTATAGAGAATGTGGAGGTAATAGGGAGAGAGAAGAATGGATTTGTGGCTAAGAAATCCAATCCTGTTGAGCTCTTCTGCATGGACTGTCTCTTGGGAAATGAAGAATTCAGTCCCAGATGGTGAGCCTTCAGCTAAAGAAGATACCTGACTCCCACAGCAAGTGCAGTAGAACTTGGAACATATGTCTTTTCCCTTAGAAACAATTCACTCTGTCAAAATGTAATCTTCAGCAGGAAATCATGAGGATGGTGTAGTGAATGAGATACAGGTCCCTGCCCCTGAGTTCCTCACCATTACTAGGAGAGACTGACACGTAAATGCAATTAGAGAACAGACATGAAGGGTGCTATCAGAGACATAGACAAAATGATTTAGGAGCCAAGGGAGAGAGATGACTAAGCCACTTCCCTGTGAAGACAAGGTGATATTTGAGCTGGATCCTGGACATCGAAGAGGGGCGAGCCAGGAAATGAAAGGCTTTTGACTATGGAATGTAAGAGGAAGAATGACTTACTAAGGTTCTAGCTTGGGTCATGAGGACATTGGTGGCTTCTTGAACTAAAATAAGTAATGGCAGAGAGAATAGATTTGGAGAAGGGAGGAGATTTGGAAACACTGAGTTGGAAGTGCTTATGAGAAATCCAGCTGTAGCTGTCCAATAGACGTGTGTAGGGCCCAGACTGCAGTCTGGAGAACTAATCAGCCTGTGGGGAAGGTACAGTAGCTCCTAAGTTTCCTTATCTGCACAGGATAAGATACTGCTTTAGATTCGCTATTGTTAGAGCATCAGGATTTAGAGAACATAAACGTGATGTTCCCAGCAGACGAGGTCTGCCAACTTAGTGTTCCCAAGTGCCAACAGGATAGCACAAGAATAGCTGCTGCTGAGGCAACCAGAGAGGAATTTATTCTCTAGGGAGTAGTAAGAAGAAACAACAGAATCTGGGGTTTGGGGGCTCTGCTCATGTCTTACCACTTTCTCACATTATTGCTCTGAGGTGGAATGTCTTTTTTTTTTTTTGTCCCTTTTTTCCAAGGGCTACATCCAGGCCTTGATACCAACAGTGACTCAGAGAGGTTGGTTCATCAGCTGGCATCTTTTTGCCTCCAAATTCAGACCACCTGCAGGCTTCTGCTGAATGGAGGCTGTCCCTCATTACAGTTCCTAGTACCAATTGGTAAATAATAATTTTCGGTGGCCTCCTGACTCTTTCCTCCATTCCACGAGCACCCCACACTCTTCCTAGGGATCCCCAAGATCTCCCATGGTCCAGCAACCAAAAGGTTAAAGCTTGGCAGAGCAGGAACCACTGGACCGTGCTCTACTTCTACAATTCTGACTGGGTGGAAACATGCATTAAGGGGAATTCATATTTTAAACATGATCTTTAGCCGCACTCCATCTAGGATTTATCCCTTGAGGGCAGGGCCAGGGTCTCCCTCTAGCCAGGGTCCTGCTGGCATCACTCTGCACAGGCATTCATCAGGTAGGCATCGAGTTCTAGCCACTGAGCTGTTCTTAATCTGGGGTGACACAGACAGCCCTATGTCAGGCTGCAGCAAACCACAGGATGAAAAGCAGTATCTCTTCCTGCAGTGTCAGTTTCACTTGAAGATTAGTAGGGCAGGCACATTCTTTTATATTAAAATGAACACAAATATAGTAAGAAGGAGAGAGCAGAATTCACATGAATTTTTAAGTGTTGATCGGAGACAGACTTTAAAGACATTTCAGCTCACTGAAGGTGGCTTCTTGCAATGTCTCCTGACTCCCTCTGCCAGCAGAAAAATTGGGGGTAAGTTTGGGAAGCTCCAAATGGAAGTCTTGTTGGGAAATAAAAAAGTTCAAAGAGAGGCTCATATGTCAGATCAGGTTAAAGAAGGTGGGAAGCCGAGTGAGTTGTCTTTTATTTATAGGGCACTTACTATTTGTCAGGCACTGTGCAAAGCCTTTGCATGCACTATCTCAAGTAAGCATCACAACGAGCCCACTTTTTAAAAAGTTACCACTCTTTTACAGATGAGGAAACTGAAAGACAGAGAACATAAGTAACTTCCCAAGTCAACACAGCTAGGAAATGGTGGAAGTGGGATTTGAACTGAGGATGGTCCCTTAGCCGTGGGTAGATTCAGTTTTCAGCAACACAATATAGGAAGAGCTGATGGTATGTGGGCAGCCACTTGCTCCTTGCTCCCAGGATGTAGTAGAGTCATTTTGTTTGGTGCTGAGGAGGCATCGCCCAGCTCAGAGCCTGACCCACAGCAAGAGTGCTGCATATTTGTGGAACAAGTGCATGAATTGAGATGGCATCAAAATTAAGTGGAACAATGTACAGAATAACAGCTACTGTATATTGAGAAGTTACAGTGTCCTAGGCAGTTCTAGGCACTTTATACCAACATATCCAATCCTCTTAAAAGCTTTTAGAGGTAGAACCATTATTATCCCTTCTTTTCAGATGAGGAAACTAAGGCACAGAAAGGTTAGAGGACTTGCCTAAGGTTACACAGCTGGGAAGTAGTACAGTCAATATTTGCACAGGGGAGCCTGGCTCAGAGCCCATGCTCTTCAGCATTTTGCACAGTGCCTGGTACATAGTAGATGCTTAATAAAGGGTTGTTGATTGTTTGTCTGAGACCATCCATCTTTAGAACAGCTAAGTGAGAAAGAGCCTTAGGGATTGCTGAATCCTTCCAAACTTTCCTTCTACAGGTGGAGAAAACAAGGTTCTTTGGGTTCCTTGGGGAGGTCGGTGGGGAAGGGAGGTCCAGGACTTGATCCCACACTTCTGGCTGCTTCTCAGGGTTTTCACCACTGCCCTAAGATTTCCCAGTTTCCTGGTGTCTAATCAGCTTGACATCTCTCACAGTACCTCATGTGAGAAGAAAGTTGCTGGTGACACAATCTTCCCTAACAATCCCCTCAGGGGACAAAATAATGATCTCCTCCTGTCAAGGAAATCCTCATGTCAGCACAACACATCATCCTCTTGGTCAGCTGGGGCTCAAGAGGTCTTGTTGGTAACACAAGTGTCTGACTTTACCAGTTTGACCATCTGTCTGCACAGAGTATGGCTGGGGCAACAGCCACCTTTGGGTGACCACATCTCTGGGGCAAGATGGCAGCCTTCTTTAAGTTCTATTGTTGTGGCCAGTACCTAGAGATTTAGAGCAGGACTCAGTCTAACTTTGTCACTTCACAGGAGGTGAAACAGTGGGGAAGGAATGAGAGAAGGGTTTAGAGGGACTAAGACTATGTCATTGCTGCTTTTCCAATACTAAAAAGTAATATTGTTCTTTTTATGTTCAGCCTATTTCCAACAACCCTATGAAGTAAATAATATTATTATTTATCATTTTACAATGGAGGAGACCAAGTTACAGGGAATTGGTAACATGCCCAAGACCCCAGAGGTAGAGCCAGAATTCAAATCCAGGAGAGTAGTTTTTTTTACCCACCACTTTATACAATTTCCCAATGTTCCCATTTCAATAAATATTCTGCCATTATTGGGCAAAGCTTGAAGGTCATCACCAAAGAGGGAATCCCCCTTCTACCAGCCCTCTACTTTGTTCTTTGCTTTCCCAAAGCATTTCATCCAGATGGCACTGATTGAAGGGTGGGGTGGGAGGAGATGGTGAGGAGATGGAAGGAAACCCAGAGGAAAGAGAGGTAGATGAGCAGCATGGAGGAGGATGGAGATGAAGGGCAGAGAGAGAAGGTAGAGTGTAGAACCCCTTCCCTAAGGTTGTCTCTCATCCTCCTAGCCACTCTCGGCTGCCTCCTGGTCAGGGCTGCCATTGACTACAACATCTGCCCTGGCATTGCTGGGTTTTCCCTTGTTCCTAGAGCTGCATTATAAAGATTCAAGCACTTGAAGAGCTGTGAACAATAGTAAACAGACAAACACATACCTGAAAAGGCCAAAGATAGTGTATGAAGAGGCCCGGGTGAACAAAACGTTGGACCCCTTTCAAGCACAGTGACTCAGTCTCTCGGGTCACACACTATACACACCACACATGCCCCCTGCCCACTGTGTGCAAGCATAAACATACACTCTCATATTAGTCAGTCTTGCCTTCTCTGGGTTGACCTTGCCACCTGTCTTCTGTCCTTCCTTTATTCCACCCTTAGCTAGAGTGTCAGCATCTCTGGTTCTGATTAAAGGTCATGGGCCCTCATTCTTAACATAACAAGTTGAGCATTTTCTTGCTTTTCCTTGTCCCCATGGCCATGGCCACAAGGGTTTGGTGTCCGTATAGATCTCAGGGTTGGGGCCAAGTGCTCACCTGCAGAGACGAAAAAGATGCCTGCGCTAAGGATGACATTATGTCTGCTGCGGTGGAACTCGCTGGCTGCCACACAGAGCCCGCCGAAGAAGAGCAACGTGACGCTGAGGATGGGGAAGATGCTGGAGGCCCTCACAGCCCCTGCAAAGAGAAGGAGAGAGGGCTCTGCCTGGTCCCTAGCCAGCCCCAGGCCCGGGCATGGGGTGCCTATAGGGACAGTGTGAGAGCTGGGGACAGAGCCTGTGTCTAACATGAGCATGCGAGTTGTGTGGTCACCAGGCCCTGTGCTTGGGCCCCTTTGCAGTCAATATCCTGAATTTATTAATCATTTTAGTTTTGAATCTGTGTTTTGTAAGGAAGTCTGATGGACCATCACAGCATACACCAGGGGCTTGGAGCCTTGACTCACATGGGATCCCACCACCCACCATATCACCAACTCCCCTTCTCCTTGGGATGGGTTCTCAGCTGCCACTTCTCTGTCCAAAGAATGACCACTGCCACTCTCCACTCCTGGTGGGGGTTGGACATGGACATAAAGAGAATCAGGGTTGGGTGCAAGCCCCAGGCACCTTTGAATGTCCCCATGCACAAGGGTATGTGATATTAAATAGCAAATATAAGACACTCTGCTGGGCTAAAAGAGAGAGATTGCAAAAGAAAGGAAAATTTTATTTTGCCTACATATTAAACCAGGAGCCTAGGATTTTCATTTTGCACTGGGCCCTGTAAATATATAGCCAACCCTGGTCCCAGGATTCCCATGAGATTAATCTCCAGTTACCAAAATGCAGGCTTTTTCCCAGCAGATACCTACATTTGCACAGCACTGGGTTGGTGTGTATATTTGAAATGTGTGGTTATGAGATGTATAAGCATGGCTGTGTTCCATATGGCACAGGAACCATTTGGTGATTCATTGGTGGTCAATCCCATTGTACTCTGCAAATGTGGTACAGCAAACCCTGAGAACCCTGGGTATACTTGTCTGCCTCCCACCAGATGGCTGCCACTGCCATTTCTTCCTAAGTTGGTTGGTTCCTATACAGGATTTGCTTTAGCCCAGTGAACATGTGGTGGCTTCAGAATAAACAGATTTTACTGTCTTCCTTCCTTGTTTCTTCTTTCTAAACTACCTGCGGTTGTTGGGGTCTTTGGGGCAGGGAAGGGAAGCTTATTCCAGTGTAGTTTCACCATCAGTGTCTGAGCAGGGGTTGGCCAAGTCCAGTGTTCTATTATGGGGCATCTCTGGTCCCCAGGACCTGTGGGCAAATAAACCATCTGCTGTAAGTTTAAACTGTCTCTTACTGAACAGCATGCAGGAAGGAGGAAACAGCAGAAAAATCAGTCTGCAGAATCCCATCCCACTTGTGGTCACACCAGTAACTAGCATCACAAACACTGGGGACCAGAGACTCCTGCAGGAACATGCCCTGGCCCTGTGTAGTTGGGTCAGTGGTTCCCATATTCTCAGCAGGAAATTCGTGTGCTGGTTAAGGTCCCTCCTTAACCTCAGTCTGGTTCTGTGACTAATGGTGGGAGCATAAGTGGACCATGGTGAGGACCCCCACCTTTCCAGAGGAAGAAACATATTTTATCGGAAAAACAATGGACTGCTCTGAAGGACTTAAAATCAGTTTTGCAAATTGTGAAATAGAAGTCACAGTTCTGTTTAGTCTCCAGAAGGGCAAACATCACAATGTTTCATCAATTAGGAAAGAAAAACAAAGAAGAACTATGAGCACTCTGGTGAAACCCGAATGGGTATGACCTTAAAGTCCTCTTTTGAGGGGCCCAAGTAATCTCTGTCATTCCCAAACTTTGGTCAAGCCATGTCTCTAAATATGGGCTTTATTCCCCACAGCAAATCTGTTTGGGCTGCTGGTATAAAGACATCCTAGTAAGCATTTGGGTAAGTCCTCGTAAATGGATAAGGACTGAAAGGAGATAAATGGTATGTTCATGTTGTAAAAATTACAACATAATTTTCAAATTGACCCCATACCACTTACATTGTTAAGTGATTAAAGGCTCATACACAGACCCACAGCCCATCTGCAGACTAGCAGCCATGAATAGAGCTAAAAATGATTTTAATTGTAAAAACACTTCTTGAGTGATGAGTTACATGCATAATCTGAATGGGACAACTTCTTTGGAGTTTTTATTTTAATAGCAGTTTAAAAAGAAACAAAAACACTCCCTAATAAAATTCATCAATGTCTTAGAATTCTCCTTTCAAGTGAACTGTATGCACATGCTCATTAAAGAAGTTACAAATAAATGACATTAAATCCCAAGTTCTCCCTGTGCCTTGGTCAATGTGAGGCCCATGTCTGCAGCTGGACTTCTCCATCACTCATCTCATGCAACAAAAAGAACTAATACACATAGTTCCATGATGACATGTTGGTCCTGGAGCTAAGTGTAACGTGCATTAGTTTATTTAATTTTCATGACCCTGTCAGGTGAATGACATTATAATCTCATTTCTGACTAGATAGAGAAAGCTAAGAGATGGAGATATAAAGCAGCTTGGCTTTAAAGTGCAGCTTGGAGGTAAAGTCCAACCCAGCGGGTAGGGAATCAGACCAAGTAAAAGTCCATGTTGACCAGCCTCCAGAGACCTTGTTCTAAGCCACCATACTCTTTGGCCACCCCATGTGCAGTATTTGACAGTCCCATGTAATTTCTGGGGTATGACCTTGAGACAATCCTACAAAGACACTAGCCCTGTCCTAGTAGGACTGAAATGGAAGGGAAGTCAAAGAGAGGTGAATTTTATTTGCACTTATTCCCCCAGGTCCTGCCCCTTAAGACCTCACCCATTAGCAGCTCACCCGTTAGCACTTCATCCATTAGCACTTTTCCCATTAGCACCTCAAATCAGCCCTCTGGGGAAGGTGAAACCTTGGATTCCAGTTAAAGAAAATTCTTTAAATTTCCTCCCATGCAGACTACAAAGAATCTTCAATTTTGCCTTGCCTACATTTTCCCCCTTCTATTTCTATTCATTGAAATTAGAGACTTATATATCAGAACCACTTGAAAGTCTCTGTCTAGTCGCAAAGGTCCCCTGAAGGGTCCTATGCATGTACTCATTCCTAGGAGTGGGTATGAGCAGCCTCAAACTCTAGGGCAGCTGGGTGACCACAGGGCACCCTTCCCTCCCCCCAGGGAGACCCAAGACGTGGGGAACTTACGAAGGAGATACTCCGCTGTGTCCTGTTCATAGTCAGCATCCTCCGGAAAGTGATCTATTTTCTTGCACACCCCTCGGAAAGCCCCTGTGGAAACAAACATGGTCCTGAGCTGGGGGAAAAGACAGAGACCCTGGGCCCAGCTGGGTCCTTGCCCCACATTGTGAAGACCCATTCCTGGTCTTTGCAGGATGTGCATAAATTGGCCCATCAGCATCTTTCTTAGGGCACAGAAAGAAGGCCAGTAGAGGGGGGGAAGTCTGAAATTTTCTGTTTCCTAGATTTAGTATGATCTTGGAATCCATTTAGAAGTGCAAAGAACTATGAAGCCTAAGCATTCTTTATGAGGACTGTCTCCTCTTTTCCCTTTTTTCCCAAGTTGTGAGGGAAAACGGGAAAAGGAAGCAGAATTTCCATATACAATTCACCTTCCCATTTTACAGGCAATGAAATTGGGCAAGGAATTTTGCTTGTGCTCATACGAGCAAAGAGAAGCATTAGGATTCCAGTTGAGATCTGCTGGCTCCTGATTAGAGATTCCAGGCATCTCAGGAGTAGTCTGCTGCCTCTGGTAATGCTCATAATTGGCACAAGTCCTTCCAAGCCCCCTGCCCTGGCCCAGGACTAGAGTTTGCTGAGCTCTGCTGTGTGGCTCACCACTTTGGGAGGCACAGAACTATGCAGCTGCATCTTGGGAAAACTGACTGTCAGCATTTCACTTCCTTTTCTTTCTTCAACATCAGCTTGACTTAACTCGTTGTGGGTGTTTGATAATCGTTGTGGGTGTTTGTTAACTATCCAATTAACCAATCTCTGGGGGCAGCTTAATGGTTCTGCCATTTCTTATGCACGACAAACAATTTCAGAACTTCTTACTGCAAACAGAATGGAATTATGCATTATTGTTCTGGTCCCTACCAGCAGAGGTAGCAAAAGAAGTGGTGTCATGGACAGTGGACAAGGTTTAGAATCACACGGGCTAGGCTTTTACTGTGAGAATGAAATAAGGTGATATATGAAGATGAGTTAAGTGTTTTTGCAAAGATCTAGGTGTGTCAGAATAATGGCCAACACTTAAAGTGCTTCCAATGAGAAGAGCAGAAACCTTACATTTCTTCTTCCATTCACTAGTGTCCACCATCCTAGAAGGCAGGGGCTATTCACATTGACATTTGACAATGAGGCTACCCAGCACCACAGAGGGGCTACAGATGTTACAGTTGAAAGAGGGCAGTTGGTGTTTGAATCCAGCCTTCAGAGCCTGTGGTTTTCCCCATTACACTGTGAATGGTAGCCATGATTATTATTTGTATTATTATCTTATAATAATAAGAGTGTATATTTAACCCCAACTATGAGGAGACTTCAAGCCAGAGGCATTTTACAATAAATATGATACAATATGAAACTATCCTCTTGGTTCTGATTCTTTGCTCACCAGGTAAATGATGGACTCAGAAACAAGAAGAGGTATCCTGGAGAGGAGACTGAAAGACTTAAGGAATTTCTTGGAAGAAAGAGAAATTCATAACTTCTTTCCTCATACTGAAAAAAGTCTTTTGTTGTTTCTTTTTTTGTTTAGATGTTTGAGGTTTATCCACATGTCCCTGTTTGTTTTTAATCTCTCCCTTCCCTTCCAACTGGCTGGATATAAGTTAGAATAAGTCACTCACACTGAGCACACATCATATACCACATACCATTCTGTGCACTTGACCTGTTTTATCTTCTTTAGCTCTCAAAACAGTCATACGAGACACCTGGTATTATGATCCTTAATGGTTCTGCCATTTCAGAAGGAAACTGAGGCTTAGTAAAGTAAGTGATTTCCCCCAGGACACAGCTCTAAGCATCTCCCTCCAAGGGCAAGTCTGCCTGACTCCAAAGTTCCTAACCGTCTTCTCTCTTCAACACGTTTTAGAGTCAGAAGCAAAGTCCTTTGCTAGGTGGCTTAATGATAGTTTTGTAGTCCTTCCACTGTTATTGAACTAGACCAGTGGCTTTTTCATCAACCATGCTTTCCCCATGGTATATGTCAGGATCCACTGAGCAGGGCACAGGCAGTGATTGTGGGACCACCCATTGTTAGCTGTCTTACATCCTACAACAAAGATTTCATGGGAAGAGAAGGTTCAGCTTAAGATGAAATGCAAACTCTACTAAAACAGACCAGTTAGAACCATGTGGTAATAAGGGCCTACCCACATACCTGCATCTGCGTGTGACATGGGCCTTACCCAAGGTGGCCTAAGGCAGCTTGAAATGAGTGAGGACTTAGATCTGGCTAAGACTGTAGCTTCCAGAGAAACATCTCCGATTTTTGATGATCTATAGCAGCCTACCACCTGTTTTGTTTTGTTTTTTCCCCCACAGCCTATGAGCTAAGAGTGGTTTTTGCATATTTAAATGGTTGGGGAAAAATCAAAAGAAGATTTTTTTTTCATGACGTAAAACATGTACATGAAATTCAAATTTCAGTTTTGATAAATAAAATTGTATGGAAATACAACCATTCCCATTTGTTTATAGCTTCCACTCTATAACGGAAATGCTGAGTATTTATTTGTGCAGAGATGGCAGAGTTGAAAATAGTTGCTTTCTGACTATGAAAAATTTTACTGATCCCTAATCTAAAGATTTCTGTGCTGTGAGGTAGCACAAGTCTGTGAGAGGTAAAGAGAGCAAAGAAGAGTCTGAGTCTCCCTGAGATCAGAGGACATAATCCAGGTGACACTTCTAAAGCAGTTAGTGGCAGGTGTCAAGGATTGCAGAATGGCTTGTGTTTTATTGTTTTGTTTTATGTGCAGTATTTTAGTGTATAGGACATGCTTATTGATTTTAAAGAGAAGGAGAGAGGGAGGGAGAGAAACATCAATAGACTGCCTCTCATACTTGCCCTGACCAGGAATCGAACCCACAACCTTTCAGTTTACAGGTGACACTCCAGCCAACTGAGCCACACCAATCAGGGCTTGTTGCATTTTTTAGAAAATTACATGTGTTTCTGCAATTTAAAATGTAGGATTTGGCACACGAAAGCCTGATTTACAGCTTCTCTTTAAAAACAAGGATCTCTGTCCTATGTGTCCATGTGGCAGCAATCCCTTGCAGATAGACATCCACAGCCCCCTCTCAATGGGGCACGAGAGCTCCAGTTGGCTAGAGTTTCCACCTGGGTCTTCAGCACTTGAGGTACCTATGGCAAATTACCTGCTTAAACTCAGATTCTTCTTCTACAGAGTGAAGACAATAGTAGTAACTTCAGAGAATTCTCGTGAGAATTAACTGAGGCAGTGATAGAAGTTTCAGCGCCAGTTCCTGTTCTCAGCACTTTACTCATAACTCTTAGTCAGGCAATAATGCAAAGCACTTACTACAGTTCCTGGCACATGGTAAGAGCTCAATAAATTATAACTATTACTACCATTGACTTCGGTGGGTATTTTAGGACCAGAAGAGACACACTAGTACTACTGTGAGATTTTAAATAGCAATATAAAAAGAAAGAGAAGCAGGAATTTCCCTGAGGATGATTCCACACTGAGAATGAGCTGCTGGCACCTCAAGTCATACACTCATCAAAAAGTGAGCTTGGCCATTTATATAAGTAGTATGTTGCTAGCTCCCAGAAATAACCTCCAATTAGCATTTCCATGTATTTTCTTTCAGGCTTTTTCTCCCCCTGTGCTTTCACATACAAATGGTTTTATAAAATTGGGATCATGCTGTTCTTCTCAATTACATATTCTCATGAGTATTTCCCTATATCAGTAGATTTAAGAAAATAGTATGGGGGTGGACTTGCTCATGAACTGCAGAGGATGGAACAACACATGCAGCACAAGAGATATGTTGACAACACATGCATTGCAAAGGTGGAGTTGGATGCAGAGATAAGCACTGTCCTCACAGTTTCAGCTAAGGCACTGGGGCAGAGAGAAGCGGAAGCCAGGAATGTGAAACCAGGAAGAGGTGCAGTGGTGGCTGGTCTGGGAGAGAGATGCAATAGTTATAGGTGAGAGGTGATGGGAACCCAGGGTAGGTCAAGGCCAAGAGTGAGGCTGTGAGAACCCACTGACCCCAGGTCCCTGGGGCAGATGTTTGGCATGGAAGATAAAGCCAGAAGGATTTCCTGAAGTCTTGAAGTACAAATGCAAAGATTGGTTTTGTTGTGACAACCTCATCCTAGTTAGAGATGATTGTGCTGATGGTTCATCTGTGACTCAAACAACGGAAGAATACTTTCTTCATATGAGGAAGGGCACTTCCTTCTTAAAGGTTAACCTTAGAAATATTTCCATTAGAATCAAGAATGAGATATGAATGCCCACTACCGCCCCTATTATACCATGATTATGTAAGGTCTAGGGCAAGAAGAAATAAAACAGAATGAATAGTTATAAGCAATAGAAAAAACAAGATGAAATTATCACTTTTCCAAGTGATAGAATAGTCTACTTGGGAAGCTAAAGGCTATTTGCTAGAAAAAAATTTAGAATGGATGAAAGAGCTCAGTGTGGGGGCTTCTTTTAAGATACTAAACTATACAATAAAGCTGTAATAAGTAAATCACTATGGTCCTGACATTTAAAAGTAACATTTATTAGGATATTTTTTTTCAATGCAGAGGAATATTATAAAAAATAGGAGAAGCAGTCTATTATTCTACATTCTGATAATCCATGTAAAATTAAAAGAATATATGTATATAGAAAATTCAAACAGTATACATAGAAAGGCATAAGATTAAAACTAAAAGCATTTTCCTCATCACCCAAAATTCTCTCACTTAATAACTTAGTAGAGTGATTTTTGTTAACTGAGTGTTGAGTGAAATCATGTCTAAGCTGAGATCCACAGGTTAATTAAAAGTTAATTAAAAGTAAGAGGGGGGCATGTTGCTTCAGGCAACATGTGTGATGAAGAGAGAGAGAGAAAAAAACTCTTTTGGGAACTGGAGCAGGTAAGGTGTTTGGAAACTCAAAGGTGGTTGGTCAGAGGAAAAGATCCAGTGGTTACAGGTGAGAGGTGATGAGGTGATGTGAACCTGGGAGGGCAGGTCTGAGAATTGGGTTGTGACCATTGGTTGATTCAACCTTTGTCCTCTCTCCCTCCTTCATTCTTTCTTTCCCTCCCTTCTTCCAAATTTAATGGGCACCCATAGTGTACTAGAGCTATTTTAAGTCCTAAGAATTTACTAGTGGCCAAGGCAGAAGATTCTCGTCCTCAGAACTCACATTCTCATTGGGTAGAGTGTCTATAGACTACTGAGTAAATGAACAGGACAACTGTGCTTTGAAGGAAACACCATAGGGTGATGTGGTGTCCACTGCTCATTGGGTGAGGGCAAGCGGTGGGCCATTTTGGGTAGATAGGCCTAGAAGGACACTTGAGCTCAGACCTGAATAAAGGGATATGCAGACCCAGGGAAAGACTTTCCAGGCCAAGGGGCTGTCAGTGCAGAGGCTCTCCAAGGTGGGAGTGGGTTGGCTAATTTGAGGAACAAAGGAAGGTCCACAGTGCAAAAGTGGGCCTATGGTGGTGGTTTCACCAGGCCCAACAGCGCCCCTCCTAGTGGTCCCTTCAGCATTGGGGTCTCTGGAATATCTGGTAGGAGGTTAGGTTCCACAAGGACCAAGTTCAATGTCATCTCTTCCTTGGGGTTGGGGTGACCGAAAGGACTCACATGATCCTGAGTAGCTTCCAAAAAAGGGAGGTGGCAAGGGTGGGGAGGGAGTCTGAAGAACAGGATATTCATGTTTTTAACTCTTAGAGCCCTTGTCACAAGTGTCCAGGAAAAAGTGGTGCTTTCAAGTTCTGTGGGTCAGCCTCCAGTCTAAGTATTTTCCTTCTGATCCCAGCAATGTGGGCCCTACCCTCATCCTAGAACACAGCCAGCAACAGTCATGAAGAGGGATAAGCCTGCTCGGCTGTGAATTTTTACAAGTCAGTCTCTTCAGCAGGTATGTATTTGACTCTAGAGGGGTCATGTCATGCAGTGGTCACAGCATGAGCTTTGGGGCCCTCAGGCTTGAGTTCAAATCTCTGTTTCACTACTTATTAACTTACTCAGGTGATTTTGACTGAGTTAATTATTTCCCTGAGCCTTGATCTTCTTATTTCTAAAATATTTATAATCTGCAGAATGTTGGAAGTTTTCGAAGAAATAATTATTTGGTCAGTTGTTTGTTCAGGGCTTCCTGGGTCTTCCTTACAACCCAGTGAAGCAGGCACCACCATTGAGCATAGGGTGGCATGGGTTCTGGGGCCAGACTACCCGGGTTTGAATGCTGGCTATGCCACATATTAGCTGCATGTTACTTAATTCACGTCTGTCTCATTTCCACATTTGTAAACTGAGAGTAACAATAGTGTCAAGCTCATGAGGTTTTTATGATGATAAGAAGAGGTAATATTTATTGAGTGCTCTAGAGCGATGCTTACTTAGCACATGGTAAGTATTGTGTAAATATATGTTAATTTAATAAATACACTTATAGATGGGGAAACTGAGTCATAAACCAAGGTCTTTCTAACCCCAGGGCTTGAGCGCTTAGAAAAATCCTCTGAATAGTACTGACACGGCAGTGGGTAGCAAGAAAAGGGTTAACAAGAAACAACTATTAATGCTATTAGCATTTCTTTTTGGGCATGGGGGTGGGAGGACACCAGTTCTTTCTTCACCCTCATGTAGAAACATATATGCATACGTGCAGATCTATGTGTGTGGGTGCTTGCATGTGGGTGTACACACGTAGGATAACGCAGGCAAGGAGCCTGAGGAGGCATCACACTCCAGCAGGAGTAGGCTTAGCCCACTTGCTATGCTGAGTTTGGGTGAGGGCTAGACAGAGCTTTTCTGGGTCATGTAAAGACAGTTTTGCATTTAGAGTTTTCATCTTCAAGTCAGGAAGTACTGGACTCAGGGCAGAGAGGCCTGGAGAAGTGCAAGTGTCATCCAAGGCTCCACTTTCACAAGTTTGCAGTCCTGAAGGAAGATCTTGAATGGGGTTGGGCGCAGCTGTGTCGTGGACATCCTTTCTCTAGTGGGAGGAAAGAATATTAGCAGAGCCTCTCAATGGTCTTCCAAGAGGGACCCTCCTGTGAGCAGCTCACATGGATGGTCCTGGGGCAGGATTTGGTGGCTGCGGCACCAGCCAACCCAGCAAAGGGACACTATTTCTGAGCAGTCTCTGGATAGTTACCATGTGCTCAGAGTGAGGTAGACTCCCTCTAACCAGCCTATCCAGCCCAGCAACAGTGCCAGAACCTGGTTCAGCCCAGAACTACAGCCGACACAGGGCCCAGAGCTTGACACCCATCTCAGCCACAAGTCCCACTCAAATTTTAGGCTTCAAAGTCCAGCTCAGAGCCTCAAACCAAAGCTTATCAGAGACTAGGGCCCTGGGTCCAGTAATATAGGCCTTTGTTAGGTTTTCATTGTGATGAATTTGCCTTGAGAAACCAGGAAAGAGGAAAAAAGATCAAGTTTGCCCATGCCCCTGGGTACTTGGGTTAAGAAAGCAAAAATAACTGCCTGACTATACAAATGTTCGGTTTCCTGGTGTTAGAGCACATTTTTATTATCTTTGGATAAGGATACCTTAAAACATATTTCCAATGAAGGCTGCACATGGGGAGGTGAGTCGGAAAATACTGATGCACAGTTCTACCCCCAGAGATTCTTACTCAGTCAGGCCATCTGGGTTTTTCAGAGCTCTGCAGGAAGGCTGAACTGTCCAGCTGATATTGAAAAACACAGGCCCCAGGTGAATTCACTTAAAATTAGGGACTATTACTTCACAATAAATAATGAACTTCAAAGATGTGCTTCCAAGTTTCTCTTGAAAATAAAATGATCGTTTATGAAAACATGTTTATTTTGTCTTCTCTTTTCTAACCATGCATCAGGGTGAACAAAGAGAGAAGCCATGTTGCTTTTTGGTGGAAGGGCTAATAATTTTTTTTAATAAAATTGCATGATGGTCCAATATGAAATCCTTCACTTTCCAAGTTGAATTGTTAAGATTGACTTTTACAGCAGGATCATAAAGTGGGTCATTTTCGCAAAACATATTTGAGCATGTCATCAAGTTTCTCAAGGGCTTCTCTTAATCCTTTGATATTCAAAACATCATATATGCCTATCATATCATTCTTATTGACTATCTCTTCTTCCACTGTTACCTGGTGTCCCTCTGCCAGGCTCTCACTGTCCGTGTTTGGCCTGTCACATCACTCCAGGAGACCCCTAATGTCCTTCAACGTTTATTTCAGGATGTCCTGTGTGTTTTGCTAGATATGCAGTCTCCCTTTGCAATTGTTTGCCTCCTGTTTGCATTGTACTGTCATATAGTGACAAGAATTGTCGATCAGAATAGTTTCAGACACAGACTGTGAACTGCAGAACAGTAAGTGGGGCAGGGTGTGGGGTGGGGGTGCGTCTGAGTAGAGACTGGTTTCTTAAGTGGTCAGGACATTAATACACATGTTCGTATTAAGATTTAGTTTGCTTACTTGTCCATTCAGCCTCACATGTGCAAGGGTTTGGACAATGAACTCACCATAGTGAGGACCCTGAACTAAACTTGGTTTCTGAGCAAGATGAGGGACTTAGGTATAGCAGTTATGGCTACAGCTTCTAACAAGAGAACTATAGGAGTGAGTGAGTTAGGGAGAAATAACCCCCTCTTCTGATGTTACTGAACTGCTGTCAGTGCACAATGCTGATTAATTCTTTTGTTTGACAGATGTCTACTGAGGTAACCACTTCACATTAAGCAGCATTTTGGGCACACACAGTTTGTTAGTGAACTAAACAGCCTAGGTTCCAGATCTCAAGGCTGTTATATTCTAGTAGGGAGAGACTTACAGTGAATGAGTACATTTATTCATTATCATTTTATTTGTTATCTTATTAAATATATTAAATACAATTATAAATATATTAATTATTGTTTATTACAAATATATTTAAATCTAATTATTCATTATAAATACATTTAAGTATAACTATATTTATTATAAATATACTTAAATACAATCAACATTTACTATAAATATATTAAAATATAATGATAAATATATTCATTATTATTTATTTATTAAACAAATGTTTCTGTAAAAAGAAAAAGGTAATTTCAGATAGTGGTAAGTGCCACAAAAATAATAAGCCTTATTTTTTTATTTGCATATTTTACTTTATTTATTTATTTTTGGGGAGTTATATTACTTTTTATTTCTTTTTTAAAAAATTATTTTATTGTTGTTCAGTTAGAGTTGTCTGCATTTTCCTCTAACCACTCCCCTCCACCCCGGCCAAACCCACCTCCCTCCTTTGCTTCCACCATCCCCCTTGGTTTTGTCCATGTGTCTTTTATAGGAAAATGGGGGGGAAATGGGGGGTTCCTGAAAGTCCTTCCCCCAATTGTCCCCTTCCCCCTCCCATCTGGCTATTGTTAGATTGTTCTTAATTTCAATGTCTCTGGTTATATTTTGTTTGCTTTATTCTTTTGTTGATTATGTTCTAGTTAAAGGTGAGATCATATGGTATTTGTCTTTCACTGCCTGGCTTATTTCTCTTAGCACAATGCTCTCCAGTTCCATCCATGCTATCACAAAGGGTAGGAGCTCCTTCTTCCTCTCTGCTGTGTAGTATTCCATTGTGCAAATGTACCATAGTTTTTATCCACTCATTTACTGATGGGCACTTAGGTTGCTTCCAGTACTTGGCTATTGTAAATTGTACTGCTATGAACATTGGGGTGCATAGGTTCTTTTGGACTGGTGTTTCAGGGCTCTTAGGATATAATCCCAGCAGTGGACTTGCTGGGACAAGAGGCAGTTCCATTTTTAGTTTTCTAAGGAAATTCCATACTGTTTTCCACAGTGGCTGCAGCAGTCTGCATTCCCACCAACAGTGCACTAGGGTTCCCTTTTCTCCACATTCTCTCCAATACTTGTTCGTTGATTTGTTTAAGATGGCCATTTTGACCGGTGTGAAGTGGTATCTCACTGTGGCTTTAATTTGCATCTCTCTGATAGCTAGTGATTCTGAGCATCTTTTCATGTGTCACTGGACCCTCTGTATGTCCTCCTTGGAGAAGTGTCTGTTCAAGTCTTTTGCCTATTTTTTAATTGAGTTTTTTGTCTTTCTGGAGTGGAGTCATGTGAGTTCTTTATATATTTTGGAGACCAAACCCTTGTGCGAGGTACCATTAGCAAATATGTTTTCCCGTATAGTTGGTTCTCTTTTTGTTTTAATGTTGTTTTCTTTAGCCATCCATAAGCTTTTTAATGTGATGAGATCCCATTTGTTTATTCTTTCCTTTATGTCCCTTGCTTTAGGGGACATATCAGTGAAGATGTTGCTGTGTGGAAGGTCTGAGATTTTCCTTCCTATGTTCTCCTTTAGGACTTTTATGGTGTCATGACTTATATTTAAGTCCTTTATCCACCTTGAATTTATTTTTGTGTATGGTGTAAGCTGGTGATCAAGTTTCATTTTTTTGCATGTAGCTGTCCAGATCTCCCAACACCATTTGTTGAAAAAGCTATTTTTACTCCATTTTATACTTTTTCCCCCTTTGTCAAATATTAATTGACCATAGAGACTTGGGTTTATTTCTGGGCTCTCTGTTCTGTTCCATTGGTCTATGTGTCTGTTCTTATGCCAGCACCAGGCTGTTTTGATTACAGTAATGTAGTTTGATATCAGGTATTGTGACCCCTCCTACTTTGTTCTTCTTTCTCCAAATTGCTGCAGCTATTTGGGGTTGTTTATGGTTCCATATAAATGTCTGAAATTAAACCTTATTTTACTAAGGAGAGAGAGTGACTCAGGGGGGACAGGAGGAACAATCATGAGTTTGGGTGGGTAGGGAAAACCTCTTGGAGAAGAGAGCTGGAATGGCAAGATGAAGCCAGCCATGGGAAGATTTGAGAGATGAATTTTCTAGGAAAAGAGCACAGCAAGTGCAAAGGCCTAGGGAAGGGCAACCTTCCCTAGGTGTGTTTCTGGAACCAAGACAATCACACACAACTGGAGCAAAGTGAGTGAGGAGAAGTGAAATGAGACTAGACCCATGAACAAGCCAGATGATGGAGCACCTTACAGGTCAGGTCAGAGGTTGGGAAGGAGTGTGGCCCACCCGTTTGGAGGGCATTAAACATGTGACAAGCATAATTTGATTTTTAGTTTTCAAATGTCTCTTGGATGCCAGGGGCTTGCAGGGGAACAGGAATGGAAGTGTATTTTTGGAGGCATCACTGAAAGCCATCATGACCCTCTGAAGATGTGATTGGTGATGAAGAAAGAACAGCAGTCCAGCCGGTGTCCTGCTCCATCCACTCAGAGAGAGATGCCCAGTAGAGAAAGTGTCCTGCCTTGAAACCAAGTAGAGGAAATCTAATAGAAAGAAGGGACTGTAGGTGTTTCCTGTCCCATTCTGTACCCAGGTTAACAGGTCTGCTTTATTTCCAAAAAGCCTGATGTTGGGAGACTTGCTTGATCAGCCCACTGGGTGGGTTTTGGGTAAAATGACTTCCCTGGTCCTAATTATTTATTTAATTCAGGTCCAACTGCAACACTGACCTAGCCCCGAAGCTAGGTCTCAGCCAGTCTTGGAGCATGGAACCCAGGGCCTAGCACAGAGCCCTGCCCATCCTGGCTAAGACCACAGTTCTAGTCTAGTTGTCTGTTCTAGATCTCCTTGCCACCTGTCACCCAATACAGCCCCTGGGGTAGGAATAGCCAGTCAGGCAGCTTTGTGTTTTGGAATACCAGCTAAGCAGGAGTGCAGGGATAGAGAGAATGAGAATTGGAAATCATTTGGTATTTGACTTTTATAAAAAGAGCATTGAAAAAAGGGAAATATCATGGAAAATATTAAAAGTGTGTTGATTTTCCTTATTTAATAGCTTACTATTATTATTTTAATGTTGAATTATCTGAGGGTGGGGTGGTCACCATAATCATTTTAGTGCTTCTAAAATCCTTCTGAATCCTGCTTTGGAAGGCAATAACAGTCAAGAACTCATCCATTTTCCAGACCACATTGATCCTGTGGCTATGCCAGGGATTCAGGGGAGAGGACTGTGGCCTCTTCATCTCTGCTGCTTTTAGGTGGGCTCTTATTAGGGGAAAAAAAGCACAATCCTGGGGCCGTTATATGATGCACTGATTCAGATGGAGTCTGAAAACCTGTACTTTTTTTAGCAGGCACCTGTAGGATTCTAATGCCATGTTCTGTAGCCAGGTGGACACTTGGCCAATCACATGCACAAAGGACTTGACCTCTGTGGGTATTTGAGACCTTGGCTGGAACACGGTCCAGCTAGGTTTGGGGGTTTGGAGGGTTTGTGAAGAGTGATTCTCTCTTATGGAATCTGAGGTTGAGACCATATGTTTGAGTTTCCTCAACAAAAGAGCATCACATAGCCCTTGTACTTGGCCTTCAATTTCACAGGTGCCAGCAGACTTTGGTGTCACTCCCAAATGCAGCTCTGCACACAGTCACAGAAACCCACTGATATTCACTGGGAAACTCTGATCCTGTTTCTTATCACCAAACCCTCCATTTGTGCTCTAACTCCTGTAAGTAGCATATAAATGGCAGAATTACAGTATCATGTGTGGATGCGTGGGGTTCAGAAGATTATTCTTTCTTTAAAAAGCTTTTTAGAGGATATTTCTTTATTTTACTTAGTGTAACCTTCATTTCTTCCTGGGCCTTTTTTCTAAAGATTTTATTTATTCACTTTTAGAGAGAGGGGAAGTGGGGGAGAGAGAAAGGGAGAGAAAGATCAATGTGTGGTTGCCTCTCCTGCACTCCCAACTGGGGACCTGGCCTGCAACCCAGGCATGTGCTCTGACTGGGAATCAAACCAGCGACCCTTTGGTTCACAAGCTGGCCAATCCACAGAGTCACATCAGCCAGGGCTAATACTATTCTTTCTTAATAGATTTTTAATTATATTTTATTGATTATGCTATTACAGTTGTCCCATTTTCCCCTCTGTACTCCCCTCCACTCTGCACACCCTCTCCCACCCACATTTCCCCCCTTTAGTTCATGTACATGTGTCATACTTGTAAGTTCTCTTCCGCATTTCCCATACTGTTCTTACCCTCCCCCTGTCTATTCTCTATCTACCATCTATGCTACTTATTCTCTGTATCTTTCCCCCTCTCTCCTCCTCCCACTCCCCTGTTGATAACCCTCCCTGTGATCTCCATTTCTGTGGTTCTGTTCCTGTTTTAGTTGTTCACTTTGTTTTTGTTTTAGGTGTGGTTGTTAATTATTGTGAGTTCGCTGTCATTTAACTGTACATGTTTTTTATCTTCTTTTTCTTAGATAAATCCCTTTAACATTTCATAAAATAAGGGCTTGGTGATGATGAACTCCTTTAACTTGACCTTATCTGGGCAGCACTTTATCTGCCCTTCCATTCTAAATGATGGCTTTGCTGGATAGAGCAATCTTGGATGTAGGTCCTTGTCTTTCATGATTTGGAATACTTCTTTCCAGCCCCTTCTTGCCTGTAAAGTCTCTTTTGAGAAATCAGCTGACAGTCTGATGGGAACTCCTTTGTAGGTTACTGTTCCCTTATCTCTTGCTGCTTCTAGGATTCTCTCCTTCATTTTTATCTTGGGTAATGTAATCATGATGTTCCTTGGTATGTTCCTCCTTGGGTCCAACTTCTTTGGGACTCTCTGAGTTTCCTGGACTTCCTGGAAGTCTATTTCCTTAGCCAGAATGGGGAAGTTCTCCTTTATTATTTGTTCAAATAACTTTTCCACTTGTTGCTCTTGCTCTTCTCCTTCTGCTACCCCTATAATCCAGATGTGGGAACACTTAAAGGTGTCCAGGAGGTTCCTAAGCCTCTCTTCATTTTTTTGAATTCTTGTTTCTTCATTCTTTTCTGATTGGATGTTTCTTTCTTCCTTCTGGTCCACTCCATTGATTTGAGTCCGTTTCCTTCTCATCATTGTTGGTTCCCTGCACATTTCCCTTTATTTCTCTTAGTGTAGCCTTCATTTTTTTCATCTAATTGCAACCAAATCCAACCAATTCTGTGAGCATCCTGATTACCAGTGTTTTGAACTGTGCTAGGTTGGCTGTCTCTTGGTTGCTTAGTTGTATTTTTTCTGGAACTTTGATCTGTCCTTTCATTTGGGCCATTTTCTTTGTCTTGACACACCTGTTACGTAGTGATGGGTGGAGACTTAGGTGTTCATCTGAGTAGGGCAACCCAGTCGCTGGGTTGTGATGCTGTATATTGGGGAGGGGTCTGAGAGGGAACAATGGCGCTTGCTCTGCTCTCTGCCAGATTTCAGTCACTTTCCCGCTTCCACAAGTAAATTGGGCCCTTCTGGTGCTGATTCCCATGTGGGTTTGTTTACCTTCTAGGACCCTGTTGGTCTTTCCAACCAACTCTCCTGTGAGACTAGGAGTGTCTCCTGGCACCTCAACCCCCACAGGTATTTTCAATTGGTGTTTTGAGGCTTTATTTACCCACACTGTGACCCTGGGTCGCATGGTCTGTCTAGCTCCCCATTTTCCCCTGGTTTATCTGCATGTGAATGTGGGACTTGACATGCTGCATCCCTCTAGAATCCGCTGCCTCTCTGGGTCCACCAGTTGTCGCTTTGCATGCCCAGGGTCCACCCACTGCCACCTTGTGCACCTAAGTTTGCCAGCTGTCCTGCCTCAGCCCTCTCTGTCACAGCTCCCTGACTTCACCCCTCCTACCAGTCTGGATGAATGTGTCTACTTTAACTCCTTGGTTGTCAGACTTCCATACAGTTCAATTTTCTATCAGTGCTGGTTGTTTTTTTGCTTTTAAATTGTTGTTGTCCTTATTTTGGTTGTGCAAGGAGGCACAGTGTGTCTACCTACACCTCCATCTTGGCCAGAAGTCTCTAGATTTTCTTTTTTAAAGCGGTTTTAGGTTCACTGTAAACTGAGAAGAAGGTGTAGAGATTTCCCATACACCCCTGGCCCCTACACAGGCACAACCTTCCCCATTATAAACATCCCCCACCTGATGGTACATTTGTGACAATAGGCAAACTTACATCGACACATCATTATAATGAAAAATCAACAGTTGACATTAGGGTTCACTCTTGATTTTGTACATTCTATGGGTTTAGATAAATGTAGAATGACATGTATCCACCATTTAAGTATCATACAGACCAGTTTCACGGCCCTAAACATTCTCTGTGTTCTATCTCTCCATCCCTCTGCCTTCCCTGATACCTGGCAAAGTTAATGTCTTTACTGTCTCTATAGTTGTCTTTTTCCCCAGAGTATCATATAGTTGGAATCATACAGTATGCAGCCTTTCCAGAATTCCTTCTTTTCACTTAGGCAGATGCATTTCAGGTTCGTCTACGTCTTTTCACAGCTTGATAGCTCATTTACTTTATCACTAAATAATATTCCATTGTCTGGATGGATCACAGTTTATCTATCCATCATCCACTGAAGGGCATCTTGGTTGCCTCCAGGTTTTTGTAATTATGAGTAAAGCTGTTATAAACATCTGTGTGCAGGTTGTTGTGTGAACATAAATACCTAGGAGTATTTGGCTAAACACCAGGGTGTGTGATTGCTGGATCATATGGTAAGAGTGTGTTTAATTTTGTAAGAAATTGTCAAACTGTCTTCCTGCCCCATTTGGCATTCTCACTAGCAGTGAATGAAAGTTCCTGTTGCTTCAGACCTTTGTCAGCATTTGGTGTCAGTGTCATGGATTTTGGCCATTCTAACAGGCATGTGGGGGTATCGTGATGTTTCAGTTTGCGTTTTCCTGATAACGGTGATGTGGAGCATCTTTATGTGCTTTCTTGCCATGTTGACATCTTCTTTGGCCCATTTATTAATCAGGTTGTTTTCTTATTGTTGAATTTTAAAGAGTTCTTTGTTTATTTTGGATAGTAGTCCTTTATTAGATATATCTTTTGCAAATATTTTCCTCCCAGTTGGCTTATCTTCTCATTTTCTTGACATTGTCTTTCCAAAAGTTATTTTTTAAACTCTAATTTGGCACTTACTTTATTGAAAATTAACCCAAATGAGTTTTTTTTTTTAAGTAGCATCTCAATTTATGAGTGATCTGGACTCAGATTTCTGCCCCTGTAAACATGTTGCAGAATCAAACCTACAAAACTGGAACATATGTTTAAACTGTTTCTACAGAAGGCCACACTTTTTGACCTTTTGTGCTATTATGACTCTGCTTATCTGAGAAAGGGGAAAGAGAGTCCTCTGGACCCATTCCAGCTACCTTGGGCTTCTCATTTCAACCTTGGCCAGCCAGCTCTGCTGGGTGCTAACAGATTTGCTCCTCAGCAAATTCATCCTAGGCCCTGACATTTATCCAGCATCTTTTACTCTTACGTTCATTAAGCATGGGTGGCTGCCATGGCAACCATTAACTGCACCTGACATTCAGGAATAGTTCTGAGGTTTGGACTAACTACCACACTGGGACTCAGTTCAGCAAGGTAAAGAGCTTGGTCACATTCCTCTAGCCTCTGTGACATCATGGTTTCTTCCTTGCCTCTGATAATTTGGGACTTTATGTGAATGACAGCCCCAGGAGTAGAGCAGTATACCACCTGCACAACTGTACATAGGCTATTTTGCAGATCGCAGACTAAATAGGTAGGTGTTGATTTAGGTATAGAATAGTCATGGATATAGATCTGGACATAAATATGTCTCAGTAAGCATAGGAAAAGATTGAGAAAGTTACTTTCAACAGGGATTGCCTCTGTATGTTGGAGAGAGGATGGACTTTGAGTGACAGAATGGGGGATAACTTTTGCCTTTTATTCTTTGCTTTTAAAGTAGATTTTGAATCAGTTTTACTGCTTTGGCTCTATTCCCCTATATTTTTCATATTTAAAAACATAAGTAATATATGAGAAAATATTTAACTGATCACTGCCTGGCATGGGTTTGTGTTTTCAATAAAAACAGCCCCTAAAGGAGAAAACAAGGCAATCAAGAGTATGTCTGATGGGGAGGGACAGGTTACAAAGCTAAAAGAAACTAGCCATGGAGCTCATAGATTGACTTACCTTGGGTGTATACCCAAGGGTGACCCAGGATGAGGTGCTAATGAGACTTGTAGAGCTGTCACAGGTGCTGTCTAGGCTGTGTTTCTCTGGGGCGTCTGGAGACAGAGTCTCCTGCTTCTCACCTAACTGAGGAGTGGTGCTGATGTGAGAGTTTCAATCCTAGTAGGAGAGTAGGAGTCATCAGCAGGGAATGGAGTGGTCATGGGGGTGACTATATCTGAGATCCCGGACGTTCTTCTCACATTCGTTCACGAGAGGGTCTGTGGAGTACCTGCTGCATGCTAATCACCTGCCTGGCTCCAGGGATGCAGAGGACTGGAAGATGGTCCCACCATCTCACCAGTGGGGTGGGAGAGAGAAGGAGCAAGCTAATTACTGTGTGGGAAGGGGAGGATGCTGTGAAGGAAATCAACAAAGCACCATGATGGCCAGTCAGTCACAGGGGAGCTGAGTGAAGCCTCTAGAAGAGGTATCTAAGCTGAGGCCAGACACTGAACCCTAAGGACAAGAGGGAGATATCCTGGTGGGGTGACCGATAAGCACAGGGGCCCAGAGGCTGGAATCCCTGAGTCCCATGAGCCCTCTATCTGGGAGTGCTTCTCAAACTTCAGGGGATGCAGAATCTCTTGGGGTGGGGCTAATTAAAATACAAATTGCACAGAGATTCTGATTTAGTAGGTCTGGGGTGGGGCCCAAAAATCTGCCTTCTAACCAGCTCCCAGGAGACACTGATGCTGCTAGTTTAGGGCACTCACCCCACTTATAATGCTCCCTGAGGGAAGCTTCCCACCTTCTTCCAGCCATTGGTGCCATCTACAAACACAGACACCACCCCCGCCCCAACCCCAGGGTGGTGGGGGTGTGCAGTCTCCCTGGGCTTCCAAACCTGCAAACACTGTAGATGCTAAAATCAGACTGCAATCTCTCCAGGCCTCAGTCTCCTGCAGCCACCTCACAGCCTGAGCAGAAACAAGGATATCCATTATGTCCAGTGCTGTGGCTCTGGGTTCCAAGGTAGCCCTGCCTAAGCCTAGTCATACCTGTTCCTTGTGGACTGTGGCTCTTCCATGTTCTGCCTGTGGTGGCTGGAGCAGGCTAAGGAGCAAACCCCACCTCCCATCATCTGATTCGTGTAGTCTAAGAGCCTCAGAGAGAGCCAGCCTGGGGAGGATCACACTCAGGTTCAGAGCTCAGGCCCAGGAATCAGCCAACCCCAAATTCAAACCTGTTTCTGCCTCTTCTTGCCTGTGCAAACTTGTTCAAATTTCTCAGCATCTCTAAGCTTCAGTTTCCTTAACCAGAAAGCTGGAATGGCCAATTAATGAAATCATATAAATAAAGCACTTAGCATGTCCCCAGGACATAGGCAATGTGGGCAAAATTATGCAGCCTGGTGGGTCACTTGTGAAACCTCTTCATTCACATCCATTCATTTATTCACTCATTTAATTCCTAGTTCCAGTCTGGGATGCTGGCACTACTTGTCAAGATGTCTTTTTCTCAGTACTATATGAGGCATTTCCCGTTATGTTATCCACATATGTCATATGTGCATTTTTATCCATATCTCATTGGTGAGGACACTACAGATCAGGGAAGTGGAAGAAATGATTTAAGAGTGGCCCAGTTAAGTAGCTGAGTTGAAATTTGAACCCAGGTCTGTTTGTTCTCACTCTCCATGGCACCACCATATCAGGTCCTTGGAGGATGCCACACAAGTGGGCAGAACTAGAGCTCACTCTTAGGAGACAGCGAAGCACAGCCTGGATCAGGTTGGGGGGATGCTAAGGGTAACTCAGCTGGGTTGCTGGGAGAAAGCCTAGGAAGTTATCCAGAGCAGAATGAAGCCATAGATGTATCAATCAGTTGTTGCCCAGGGAGCAAGCCCCATGGCTGCCCGAGCCATGCTGGCTCTGTGGGAGACACAGGGAAGCAGGCCAGGGCTTTACATGGGAGTTTGTCTCACTGGAGAGAGAGCACAGACTCACAGCAGTCGATCCATTCAGAACAGACAGGGAGTGCTTAGCATTCAGAGGGACTCCCAGAGTGCTGGGTGTTTGGGCTGGGGCTGGGAGGAGCCAAGCCTGGCCCTTGGCCAGGGCGCTGATGGGGGAAGGCATGGGGCAAGTTTTAGGGGCATAGCCCAGACCAATGGGGAAGGCTCTTGACAGGGATTGGGAAGTTGCCCTGTAGGATGGATGAGGACCAAAGGGCTCCTGAGATCCTCCAAGTGGGGAAGACCTCGGTTATTTTATTTATTTTTTAGAGAGGGAAGGGAGGGAGGGGGAGAGAGAGAGAGAGAGAGAGAGAGAGAGAGAGAGAGAAACATCAATGTGTGGTTGCTGGGGGCCATGGCCTGCAACCCAGGTATGTGCCCTGACTGGGAATCGAACCTGCAATGCTTTGGTTTGCAGCCCACACTCAATCCACTGAGCTACACCAGCCAGGGTGGGAAGACCTCAGTTTTTATCCAACCTGAGTCCCAGGCTGTATGGCCTTGGACCAGTTACTTACTCTCTCTGAACCTCAGTTTCTTCCTCTGTGAAATGGAAAAAATAATAGTATAACACCCCAGGTATGCTGTAGGATTTGAGGAGACAATGCCTGTGAAGCACACAGTTTGCTGTCTGGTACATAGTACACGCTCAATAATGTTACTAATTAGATGATGCAGATGGTGAGGGTGGCTATCGGAACAGGAAGAAGTAAAGGGACATGTGTGTTCTGACAGCTGAGGAAGTACACTGAGAAGTCCAAACTTCCCTTCCTTGTCTTTGCAGAAGACCTTTCTCCCAGAATGTGAGATGGAGGTGGGTAAACTTTGGCCAAAGACACAAAGCAAGTCAGCAGCATGTCAATGTGTCCTGGTCCTGGGGAAACACTCAGTGAGTACTTGTTGAATTAATAGCATTCCAAAAAAAAAATTCTTTAGGGGTTGAGGAGTGGTTGGGATGCTTACTCAGGAAACTGCTAGTGTGAACCAGAGAGGTAAGTTCCCTGCTAGAACCATTGCCTTTGGACCTTAAGGGGCATGAGGACACTTCTGTTCCAGGCACCTGGGTGAATTTGCAACCTCTCTATGGGGCTGAAGGGCTCCCAGTCTTGGCTGCTCCATCACTATAGTGCTCAGAGCTGCTTTTTTTTTTTTTAATCCTCATCTGAAGACATGTTTACAGGAGAAGGGAGGGACAGAGAGAGGAAAAGAAACGTTGATGTGAGAGAGAAACATCCACTGGTTGCTTCTGGTATGCACCCTGACTGGGGATCAAACATGCAACCTAGGCATGTGCCCTGCCTGGGAATCAAATTTTCAACCTCTTTCCAGGCAACTGAGGCACACTGGCTAAGTCCCCAGTGCTCCATTTTCTGCTCCCTATCACCTACCTGGATTTCCTGATGGTGGAGGTGCTCCTGAATGGCATGCAAATAAGGGAGGGTGGGTGGGTGTGGAGGAGGATGAAGATGAGGAAGAAGAGGTGGCAGCAGCAGTGAGTCCCTGATGAACTTTCTCAGTTTCAGAATGAAGCTGCCACATGGCTGCTGGGGAGTAGTGGGAACACAGGGACATATATATCTATACTGTGAGGGCTGTGGCGGCCCACACATGCAGAATACTGTGATAGCTAATAAATCCTGGGGAAGAAAACTGGGCTTTGGCTCCAACTGAGAAAGAGCCCTTTAGATTTGTTCATGAGGGTGGGGCTCTCTATCTTCTAAACATCAAGGTGCACTGGTACAAAGGTCAAGGCCATTCAGGTAACAGATCTGGGGTCAGCCACCTCTGCTTGGCTGCCCTGAGGGTCCAGAGGATTCACACCTCTGTGACAGAGCCAACTTTATGGCATAAGACTGGAGCAGTTTTATAGGGTCCCATGCTTAGAAGAGTCCTGTGCCTGGATTAACATACTGAGCTCTTCACTGCCCCAGGTCCTTAGCACATGTTGTCCCCTCTGCCTGGAATATATCTCCTCCATATTCTTTTATGAGGGGCTTCAGGCTGGGCTGCCAGTCTTGGTTCTGCCACTTACTTGCTGAGAGATCTTGGGTACATCAACATCTGGGAGCCTCACTTTCCTCAGGAGGGGCTTCATAGGGCTGGGAGAGGGCTGAGTTCTAACACACGCTTGGCAGTGTTATGGAGGTCGTTATTAGGGTTATGCCAGTGATAGCACCGAATATCACACCTAGTGCAAACTGTGCTTTATAGGAGGGTGTTTTTTTGGGAGGGCTGGGCAGGAGTTAGAGTTGTGGAGGAAAGTATCCAGAAAAGCTCCTCATAGATGGGGAAGTTGAATTCTGAAGGAACTGTCAGAGTTCAACTGTCCCCATCTATACCAAGTGCACTGGAAGTCACTCACCATCTAACCCAGCACATGTAGTCATTTCACCTTTACTGGCCTTCCTGTAATTAGGCAATTTAGGCAAATGTGAGGGGTGAGGGAGGTATAAGAAAGAGTTAATAACCCAATGGTGAGGGAGCCCACAGACAACCAGGTGGTCCGTGCCTTTTGGGGTCAATGCCAGCACCAATGGCATTCCTCACTTTGTTCCCTACTCCTGCTGCACAGAAAACTGTGACTGATACCTTTCTGCTTCTGCAACTGCCATTCAGCTCTTTTTACTTTGCTCAGCACAGCTGCTTCATCAACCAGAAGGAAAGAAATGCAAAGGCCAGAAGGAAGAATAGGAATCCGAGCTTCCATGGGGCTAAATCTAAGCCCAAATCAAATGCAAAGAAGCCCAGGGCAGTGACCAGAGTGACACTAAGAAAAGCCCACTGGCATGGTAAGTCCCACCATTGTTGCAAAGCGTTGACACAGCAGGATGAATGACATCAGAGGCAGGCACCAGACAAATTCCCCGTGGTACCATCAAAAGGCTCCTACCCACGGGACCTGGTAAATGCTCCATCGATTGCCTGACATCTGACAGCCAACTGAGGCCATTTCTGAGCCTGTCACTTTTTTATTCTTTAAATTAGACAGTTTGGCCTCTGAGAGCCGTACTGTCAGGATTTTCCGGAAAGGGTGTGCACAGAGATGATGGGAGGAAAGGAATTAATCAATTAACCAATGAGTTCATTGAACAAACACTGATGAATCATCCTGTGTTTGTAAGGCACTGCTCTAGTTGCAAGGCCACAGAGGTGACAATGTTGGCTTAAAACATTTCAAAACCCCCAGTCTATGCTGTTAGAAGTCATGGCTGGTTGTGACCAGAGGATCATGAGACAGGCTGACCAGTAGCCATTTCATGAATTGAGTGCTGCTTAAACAGTGTGTTCAGTTTGTGAAATTTCATTGAAATGTATGCTTAGGATGCATTTCTCTGTAAGCATGCCAGTTTAATTTTTTAAAAGTTAAAAAAAATTAAAAGCTCCAAGTATTAAAAAGATGATGGTACACTTTCTCCTGTGTAATTTTTTTAAACTATCCTTAAAATGTGCATAAGGAAATACAACAAATTTCATTTTTTCTATGTCAGCAGGGCTGACAACAGCTTTGGTCAGTTTTTGAAGTATTAAATTTCATTTTTAAAAGGCCTACTCTCTCTCCATTACCCCCACCTCTTCTTGCCCAAAGCACATGCTTAGTTTGCTATGAACCTATCTCCGGTGGTAAATAAAAGCCACAAGGTCCCTGTCTTCCTGAAACTTAAACTATAATGAAAGAAAATAGCCACTCCACAGGCAAACAAATGCAGAAACAAGGTAAGTGCAGACAGCAATCAACACTAAAAGAAAACTAAACAGGGCAATGGGATCCAGGTAAGGGTGCAGGGAAGTCAGAAAGGTGCCCTGAGAAGATGCCATTTAAGGGGAGTTCCAAATGATGAGCTTTCTAGGCAGCAGGAATACAAGGGTTAAGAGCTGAAGAACACCATAGAATGAAAAGAAGTTTGGTGTGGTTAGAATAGAGGAAAAAGGCAGAAATGATGCAGAAGAGGAAGCAAGGGACAGAACAGGCAAAGTGGGTTTTTAAGTCCTACTTTCATCTTACATCCACCTGGGAGCTTTTAAAAGAAATGACAGTACCTGGAACCACCCATGGCATGATGGAGGCCCAGGGCTGCCCGTGTTTAAACTCCACAGGTAATTTGGTGTGCAGCCAGGGTGAGAACCACTAATATGGAGCCCAGATGCCTAGCATTTCTTAAAGTTTTATATGCATTTTGTGGCAGAGCATCTTGCTGAAATGCAGATTTTGATGAGTAGGTTGGGTTCAGTAAATGCTGTGATAAGGACACTCATTTTGAAAGATGGACACAGTTGGAGGTCATTAAGCAAGATAGCACGACTTTATGGGTGTCTTTAAATGATTACTCAGGCTACAATGCAGAAAATGGACTGGAGGGAACACAAAGTACATGATAAAGAATAAAAAAGGCTGAGTGACTTCTCTTGCTTTCTTTGTTGTCTGAGGTCCTAGGGACCCAGCATTGGGATAGCCAGAGAAAGATCAGAAACTTAATCTTGAATCCCTATCTATGTCATCTCACTAGATACTCAGATACTCTCACAAGAAATGACTCTCCCCAGTAATAACTTTTTAACCCAGATCTGTGCCCCAACCACAGGGACCTCAGAGAGCAGAAAGGAAGAATAGATATAGGGAAGTAAAGAAGACCAGAAAAATATATGGCTGTTTCAATCTATCTGAAAATGATCATTAATGTCTCGACTCATTTGTTGTCAAATAATCCTGCCCCCTCTTGGAGGAAGGCACACAGGCTATATATCAAACTGAATAAAGTATGTTTTCCATTTGTAGGCCAAATCCTGCTGAGTGGGTAATAATTCCCCAGCCCCTGTCCCTGCCTAGGGTGAAGCCTTTGAACCAATCCCCACAGCCCTTAAGTAAAGAGCCACAAGCCAGAAAAACAAAGGACACAGTGAAGACCTCAGAGGATGGGGTTACACCTTCATAAGCTGGGCAGAAGTTCTTCCCAGCCCACATGCTCTCTGTGATTGTGCCGGGCTGGGGACACCACACTTCTCCCAACACTGTGCAGAGAGGTTGACTGACTTGGGTGTTTCTGCATCAAATGGTCGGCTACATCCTAGTGCCAATCCCTTCACCTCCAGAGAATCCCAATTACAGCTTCTCTGGAAACTCATCAGCTCAGGGAAGAATGAAAAGTGAATATTTTTTGTGAGACAAATATTCTACAAAATTTTTAGTATGTGGGACCCCTTTAATATAAAAAGATAGTCATGGATCCTTACATCATTGAATTGTTATGCTTTTTCTACCAACAGACAGTACAAATGCTGAGGTCCCAAACTGGGATTCTAAAGGTCATATTCTGCCAGAGGACATATTTTGGTAGGTTCTTATAGCAGTCTGGAAAGATCTACAATCATAGCCAAGATTTAAAAACTGCAGTGGTCACCCCAAAATCTAGATCTCTGACTTCTTCCAAAATAAATCAGAAGACCTGCCAGCAATGGACCCATCTTTCTGTAACAGACCATGTGATTTCCAGTTTGCCATCCCCTTGCTGTCACCCCTTTCCTTGTGCATAACTCACCTGGCTCTGTAGGCACCTGAGTTTGTGACCTTTGTCCTACAGATTCAAGAGTCCATTGTTTGCCCCATGAAGTCCTAGATCCACAAGCTGGAAACAATAATAACAAAAAAACTCTTTATCTGGGACTTAAAAGGACTTTGGAAACCATTCAGATCAAAAGCTCTTAGTCATTGCTCAAAAGAGAATTCTACAAAGTGAGAAAAAAATGTAGAAATAACCACAGCTTTCCACCTGCAGCTCTTCTTTGATGTAAGTGGTCCCTGGTTCTCCGAGTGGGTGAATTGCGCACACAGTACTTTCAGATTTTTATCTTTTCATGCAAAAAGAATTGTGAGTCCCTTGGAAAGCTGAGAAATGGTGTCCTAGGATGTGCCATTCTACCCTGTGTGAGGGGTTTTGTGTGAGAGCAACCAACTTCACTGAAGCCTGATAGGCAGCAAATAGGTTCAGGGCATACTTCTCCTGTTCCTGTTCTACCCCCTCCCCCACACAAAAAGTTCATGGAAAGCACTATAGCAATATAAATCAAAAGTCTCTAAAATATGGCTCTCTTCAAGGACAGAGAAGGGTAGAACAAACCATGTCAAAGTGGATTAGAATTAGAGACATAAATATGAACTAGTGTTTAACTTAATATAAATACAAATAGATACTATAGAAAGAATTATAGACATGTCTAATACACATGGGTTAGTAGACATATATCCATCTACAAGCTTTGTCTGCTGAGAAGGCCAAGAAGCAACAGCACCCTGGTAGCAGTGAGCATAACCAGCACCCAGACTTTGGTTTCTAATCACATTCTCCAGTAAAAGAAACCAGGAATACTTGGCAAAATGATTTCTTCTAGAGTGGGATGATAAATGTAGAAGATGACCCCAGAATATCTTTAGGCCAGAATATAAGGAAGTGTTCAAGATAAAAACCAATAAGGATGTGTCAAAAGGAAATAGGAGCCAACTGAAAGAGCTCCTAATGGCCAAAGCTGGAACAACTTGAGAAACAAAATCAGTAATGGAATAATAGATTATAATCCAAACTATAAAATAAATATCTATGAGACCATACTGATATAAATAAATGAATAAATAAGTAAATGGAGGAGAACAGACAAATTTCTATACACAAGAATTCCAAACAATTTATGTATATACTGCCTCCTCAAGGAGGGAAGCATAACTCCCTGCTCCTTAGGTGTGGGCTGTTCTGAATAACTTCCTTCCAGCTAGCACAGTTTGGAAGGGTTAGGGGGAGTGACTCTACAGTGGAGAAGAATGACAAACATGACCTCAGCCAGGTGATCAAGGTCAGCATTGACAGTGATGGCATGTGGCTAGCATGTGTCCCTTGAGATGATGTGATGAGAATGGTACTTTTGTGGTCTTCTCCTCAAATTCCATAACCTCTGATGTAATCATGAGAAGAATATCTGACAAAGCCAATTTGAGGCACTTTTGGGGCTAACAGTGTGGGAGGGTAATATAGACTCCTAGCTGGAAGTCACTCAGGGTGGGAGGAGACAGAACTGGTAGTGAGGTCATTGAAAGGGAAAGACAGCCATGGATTGATGGACATGGGGAGCACTCCATACCTTGCCACCCTGAGGGCAGACTTAAACCTGAATTATATATCTGTGAATTTTATCATGGTTTATTGAACCTTATGCAAAACCCTCCTCTTCAATAACTCTTCCAATAGAGCTTGGTAATGTTAGGCCATGGCTCTGGTTCCAGTCCTGACTCTGTCCATTATCGCTGTGACCAGGAGGGTTACTTAACCTCTATAAGCTTCCATTTTCTCCTCTGTAAGGTGGGGACAATTTTAACACTTACCTCTTAGAGTTGTTGTCAGGATTTAATGAGTTATTGCACGAAATGTGCTCAGAACACCACCCAATCCATAAATTGCTAAATCATGCAATGAATGTCAGCTGTTTTTATTACTCACACCTTAAAGGACCTCAGCTGCTTGGATAGAAATTGCATGATCTCTGGAGTCTGAGCTTTAGCTGCCATCAGTACCTGGAGGAGCAGGTTGAAGATCTATGAAGGACTTTCCCAACACAGGAAGCAGGTCAGGTGGTTTGGCTACGTTGAAGGTATATTATGAAGATGTTATCTCAGAGGGCAGTTGTGACACACCATAGTCTACAGGGAGCACAAATGGACTCCAGTTCAGGCTGTAAGACTGGAGAAGGCTGGACTGACCATTCAGATCCTCTGGAGCAACCTGGAGACTTAGGAAGAGACTCAGGGAAAGAAACTGAACTTCCAGCTGAACTGTCAGGTGGAGGTCTAAGACTTGGCCTCTGGAGGACACTCCCAAGGAAGCATTCCTGGGAGCAGGCTGCAATGACACACCTGTCTTCCCCCACATGCACCTGAGGGCAGTTAACCACCTTGTACGACTCTGTGCCCAGTGCCTGGTATCTAGGGAACACAGTATCTATAAGATGAATAAATGAGTGCATGCATACATAAATGAAGAAGTGCTATGTATTTCTTAAAATCCTTTTACACCTGGTATCTCAGTTAATGCTCATCATAGCCCTATGAAGTATGCAGGGCAAGAATCATTCCCCCCCAGTTTTACAGATAAACTCACAGAGGACTCATACCCGACAAGATTCCAGCTCTCACACCCCTTGTTGTTCCTTTTACCCTAGCACAGTGCTTCTACAGCGTCTTTCATTTGTTTGTTTTGCCAGGAGTTAAAGACAATGTGGTTTTGTCACCATCCACCCAGACATTTTTGGAGTACATAAAGTCATTTGACCTCCTTGCCAAGCATCCTCTGGCTATGAAGGAGGCAATTATCTCCTCCAGTGCCCTGGAACCTGGACCTTGTGCCCATCAGAGCAGACAGACTTCTTCCAGCCTGCGGGCAGCTTTAATGAACAGTGCTGGGAACCCACAGCTTTGGCACAGGTGGCTCTGCTGCCTGCAGGGGTGCTGTTGTGTCCCCTCATGCTGGCAAGTCAGGGGGTTTCTCATTACTAAGCTCAGGGGTTACGGGTGCACCCACCAGGAGGGGGACATTCTAGTGTCTTCTTCTAACATCCTCTCCAAGCTAAGAGTATGCAGATGAGTTAAAGGAAGCAATTTTACTACCAAGATTTGCCTTCCTGCTCCTGTACCTATGATCTGGTGCACAGCACTAGGTGTGTGGGAAGAATGCATCTTTTCAGAAGCAGTAAATTTTCTCAGAAGTGAGATAAGTCAAGAGCAGTTTTCTATGAAAACGCATATCTGCAGCTGAGGAAGAGGCTGGCGATCAGATGGATTAGATAAGAGCCAAGAAGATTGGAGATATCTTGGTTCAAGGGGGGTTTTGTTGTTTTTTTTTTTTCCCCACCTGTGATGGTTCCTGTATGGGTCCCAGAGCTAGAGGCAGGGTCTAGGAATAAGAGAGAACTCCACTTTCTAGAGATCCCTTTCAACAGGCACTCAGAAACATCTGTTTTCCAAAGAAACAAGCAAAATATAGTCAAAGACACTGCATTAGAGGACAGGCAGAAAGTGACCAGAGGAGAGAGAAGAGGAAATTTCAGGGGAAAAGGGGAAGGGTTTACAGGAACAAAGTTAAAAGACACATGGATAAAAACTAGGGGGAGGGTGGTAATGGGAGGGAAGTTGGGGGGGTGGGCTTGATTGGGAGTAAAGGGGAGAAAACTGTACTTGAACAATTATTAACATAAAATTAAAAAAAAAAGAAACATCTGTTTTCAGTCAAGGGTATCACAATAATCTTATTACCAATAATAGTGTAAGTTCTGAAATGTTCACTGGATGTACTTTTTATTTTCTTTATAAAATTAGGGCAGATTCTATTATCTTTTTTTCTTTCCTTTTAAAAAATTTGTATTGTATTTTTTCTACTACCATTTAACCCCTTTATACCTTTCCCCTCTGCAATTACCACACTGTTGTCCATGTCCATGAGTCTTTTTTCCGTTTTGCTCAATCCTTCCACCCCCTAACCTTCCTCCCTCACATACTAGCTGTCACCTGCTCTCTATCTATGAGTCTATCTCTATTTTGCTTGTTAGTTTCAGTTTGTTCATTAGATTCTACATATTCTATTCTCACTCAGTTGCATTCTGATATACTTTCTTGAGTGGGGTAGGTAAAATGGTGGTGGGGGGTGAAGAACTCTATTATTATCCACTCTACAGATGAGAAAACTGAGGACCGAGAGGTCAAAGCAACTTGTTCGAGAATTCACAGCTATCTGTGTAGAGGCAAGATTCAAATGCTGGCAAGTGCGGCTCCAAAGTCTATGCTCTTAACTGGTTGTCAGGTGGTATAACAAAGGTAAAGGGAACCAGAGACTGAAGTTTAGAGTTGGAGGAGCCTAGAGGTCATCTATTCTAATTATTTCATGTTAAAAGAAGGAAACAGGGGACTCTTAAAAAGTGTGGTTTATTCTAGATCACAGGGTAAGTAAGGGGCTGAGCTGAGACTAGAACTAAGGTTCTGGTGTTTCCAACAGAGAAGACCTCAATAATTTCTTGACAGATCCAAAACCTTGAAATCCAAGGGACAAGGACTTCTTGACTTGGGAGGGAACCCAGATCTAGAATGGCCAGGGTATGAAAGACCAGGTCTGCACAGCAATCATCCAAACCTTTCCAAGAGCCAGATGTTCAGCACAGAATAGACTTGACATCCAAATGGTTGGATAAATGTTTCACTTTCTTGCTGATGGCTTTAGATCTAACCAAACCAAACCTTGGCTTGGTTTCCTCTCCAAACCACAGTCTTCACATCCCCTCTGTTCTTCCCAGTTCCTCATTCTATCTGGGGAGTTTAGGCTCTTTACCCTAATCCATTTTATTTTTCAGGGTTTTTGTTTGGTTCATTCTGGCTTAGACTGTACCCACATTTTTTAAGACTGACTCAAAGTAAAGAGCATTTTGTTAAAATAGCTGCATTGCTTTTAAACAATTTGTCCTCCTACTCACTTTTTTTCTTTTTGTGAGACAAACCGAATACAGATTTGTGGGAGAGAGATACAGAGGGAACCAGAGAAGAGGGATAGAGAGGAAGAAGGGGAGAGGAGAGAGAGGCATGGAGAGAGGAGGAGGAGGGCAGGAAGAACCGAGCTCCAGGAGGCTACCAGGAAATCAGCCAGGATGCGTCCCCATTGCTGGTTGTGTACAAGCTGTGACCCAAGACCAGGCCTTGGTTTATAGGCAGTCTTATGAACCCTCTTTAACACTCAGATAGTTTATCATAAAATGCATGTTTAGACTCATTCTTGGCTCTATTCTGTCCCATCTTTTCTTTCTTAGTCCTATTAAAAAATTGGACCTATTTTGTCTTATTTTGAGTACCTACAAACCACATTAAACCCTTTCTGGAACAAAGGTGGGTTGCATTAACATATTAAATATTAATTTTGAATTGCAGTAGGGCTTCTGACACACAGTAGGTCTTCATTATATCTGTGAAGACATTTGTTCTAACTTCACCCCTGACTTGCTAGATTCTAAGCCTCTCCAATCCCCCAGGACTGTTTTTAGCTATTGCCCCAAATCTTTCTCTGCCAACAAATAATGGCCAATGTTATTGACTGTTTCCTATGTTCTTGGTACTGTCCTAAGGCACTTTCAAGACTTAACTCAGCCCCGCAGCAATCCCCTTAAATAGGATCCCCATTTTAAAGACGAGGGAACTGAGGCAGAGAGAAATCAAGGAACTTGAGTAAGGTCCTACAGTTACAGGTAGTGGAATTAGGACTGCAAACCCAAGTGGCTCCACAGTCTAATACCTTCAGTACTGTGCTATGGCACCAGCAGCTCCAAGAGCAATGGGACAGACTTCATGGACCAAGGCTGACAGTGAGTTCTGCAGGTGGTGGAACAGAGACAAGGACCCAGACACAATGGAGATGTGGGTGGCCACATTGTGCTGATGGCTTAGGCTCACAGGCTCATCAAAACCCTCTGAAATACAAGGCTCCCACTCTTGTCAAATTGAACCTACTTTGCAGATTTCAGTTTCGATCCTGCCAACTTGAAAGTTTTAGCATTTCAGCTGCTTCAGAATTATAAAAGCCTATAAATGCTAAAGTGCTTTTTTTAGAGTTAAAAAAAATGTGTCTTTCCCCCACCACTCCATAGCGATCTGAAGGGATTTTTTTTTTCACAGATTCTTGCCAAATGTATATTTTTAAAGATTGCATTTGGCCAAAGACCAGAAATGGGAAATTGGAGAGGAACATGGAGGAAGTTCCAAGGCACATCCATAGAGGGGAGAGGGGAAGCTCTCTCATCTCTGCAGAGCCAAGGGTCTGCTGGGGCACATGCTGTTTATTTCAGCTTTCTTTCCACCTTGAATGACACAGAGTGTTTCCTTAGAACATTGGCACTTTAGCTGGATGGGTGGCCCAGGGGACATCTGGACTGCAGCCTGGCCAGGGAAGACCACCATCACTGCATGGAATGCCCCTGGCTCCACAACTGTCACCAGGAGCCAGATGGCCCCTCAATGGACAAAGTTACTGCACCCACTGGATCAGGTGCCAGCTCAATTCTTACTAATTAAGTGTCTGGTATGTGTGTGTGTTTATGTGTCACAGACGCTCCCCTAGTGTGAATCAGCTCAATCATCATTTTGCAGTATTTCAACTTCAGATTGCAAACATCTACCAACAAATAGGAGCCTTGCTTTCTAACGAGCTGGAGATGTGTGGAAAATAGAACCACTCAGAGTAGTAGTGAGCCACAGATGTTCCATGGAGATGGCAGGCTGTGCCAAGTGCAGAAGGTACATGTGTCCAAGAGAGAGGATATAGAATCTTGCCATAAAAGTGTCACCCACAGTCCAGAGGACAAAAGTATGAAGACAGGCAGATGGAATTGGGTTTCTTCTTCTAAAGGCCTGGCCTTCTGGACACAATTTGGGAGTGGTGCAAGAAGCAGAACATTTAAATCTGAACAACTGCTACTAAGGCCTTCACTCCCAAAGCAAGGGGGGAAAGATGCCTCTGAAGAATCAAAGATCTGGGTTCAAATTCTGACTCTAAAACTTGCTAATCAAATGCCCTTGACAAGTCACTTAACTTTTTGGGATCTTGGCTTTCTCATCTGTAAAAGGGGATAATAATAGGACTTACCTATTGAGTTGTTGTGAGAAGTAAATGAGATAATGCAAACAGAACTCTTAGCACAGTGTTTACTCAATAAACAATAACTATAATCCTCCTCCTCATCATCACTGTTGTCATCACCATCACCATCATTTCTAGCTCTGGCCAAGTGGTCCTGATTTTGCTAAATTTCACTTTTTTCCTCTGTACAATGGGGACAATGATGCCTACTTCACAAAGTTCAGTTCATGTTTATTAATTTCCAGGATAGTGTCCAACACATGGGCCCTTAGCAAATGTGAATTCATTTTCTTTCTCCCTCAATTACCCCCTCAACTTTACCTGAAAACATTATGGAATGTCATTATTGAAAATCAACATTTGTCCATAGGACCTGCAAGCCAAGAGGCATGGGCACTGACCTGTCCCCAAGGAAGTGACTCTCACATAGGTAAGAGAAGACACTAAGCAGGATTGTGATGCTGCCTGTGAGACCAGAGGCTTAGAGAGTCTCAAGAAATTTGCTCAGGGATCAGAAGGTGACTTCCAACCCAGGTCATTCTGACACTAGGGTGTATACTTTTAACCATGACTGTCTGCTGCCTATCAAGAAAATGAGGAGAAGGCAAATCAAGGGTTCAACTTTCTCTTAGTGGCTTCATTTCTATGTCTCAAGAAGGAAAGAGAAAGAGAGCAGTAGAGAATAGAGAGCCAAGAGTGAGAGCAAGAGAGAGAGAAAGGAGAAAGCTGCCTTTTGAGTTGTGTGGAAACATATCAACCTAGAGTCCTGGAGAGGCTACAAGGTTACTCAGTTCCCTCTGAATAGGTAGGGGTGGTTCTACCTAGAGGTCAGGTTCACCTCAAGCACCTTACAGAGGAGCATTCCCTCCTTCACTGCAAAAGGCAAAGTTTGAACCATTTAGGGTGAACATCAGAGTTCGTGTCACCTTGGGGTTCTGATAGCATAGTCTCAACCATGCCATCCTTGGAAGAAATCCTACACAGTGGTTAAGAGCACAGGTCTTGGAGCCAGGCAGAGCTGGAATCAAACACCAGCAACAACACTGCCTACATGTGGAATCTTGAGCAAGCGACTTAAACTTCCTAGGCCTCAGTTTCCATTTCTGGTAGTGAATAGTATCTATCTCTTATATGGCAGTCAGACTAAAAGGAAGACATGTACTAGCTTATTACATGGGAAGTGCTCAATAAATGGCTTTTGTTTTTATTGTTTCAGAGCAGTGCCCTCTGGGGGCCAGCTTGGAGGTGGCAATAGAGGGTGTGACTAAAAGTTAGGGGTCATATTTGTGCTTACAACTCCTTCTAGGAAGTGTCCTTTTATGGCAAAAGTCTTTGAATGTGTGTTTGTAGTGTGTGAGGACTTTTATTTTAACAATTAAGACATTTGCCAGATAACCATCTCCCCCCTTGCTACGAACTTTCAGGATAACATTCTGTCAACATCTATTGAGATAACTCCATAACCCTACTCATCCCACAGTCTCACTTTTGGTAATCTAGCCTGTAAGTGTAAAAGCACCAGTACTTAGGGACACATATAGGAATGGCCAAACCAAAACAAGGCAGAACTGGAAACAGGAATGACACCCACTGATGGGGAAATGGTTGACTACACAGAAATGATTCCATTCTGTGGAATATTATGTAGCTATTAAAATGATAGAGTCAGATCTGTGTCTATCAGCTGGGAAAGACATGTGTGATATTCAGGAAGGAAAGCCAGGCAGACTACTATCTCCAGGGTGACTGAATTTTTAAAATTGAACACACTCCTGCCCAGTCCATGTGTATGTATGCATGTGTTCTGAGAGTGGAGAGGGCTGTGCAGGAAACACACTTAACTGTTAACACCAGTTACTTTTGTAAGATAGGGTAGGGTGGGGCAGGGTAGGACTTGAGTAGGGCATATTATTACTTCTTTTTCTATTTTGGGATGATTTCATTGGTTATAGCAAACCCATGTTACTTTTATAATTTTTGAAGAGGAAACCTAATCTTTATTTAAAGATGTTAGAAAAAATGATGGTGTTAGGTAACCCTATGATACAGGAGATCACATCACTAAGAAAGAATTTTCTTCCTACTTCAAGCCCCTGAGGGCAGGGCCACACCTTTTACTGTTGTGTATCTAAGGCCAGCACAGGGCCTTCTGCACCAAGAGAAAGTACTGGGTGAGTGTGGAATAAATACACAAGTGAACAATGCTGACTCAGCCAGTGTTATGGGATCCAGCTTTCCAGGGAATTCATTGAACTTCAAGTGAGCATACATTCAGATGAGTCTGCTGACAGTGATTGTGCTTAGCTAATTATTTACCACAGAGCTACATTCTTGGACTTTTCCTTTCCAGTGATTTTTTATCAACATCTTGGTGAGAATCGAAGTGCCAAGCTAGTCTGTCACATTGATAGATGAAACTTAGCTGGGAGCCCTAGTGGCTGCTGGAGGGCAGTTGGGATCACCAAAAAGGACCTCTCCACATGAAAACATGCCAACATGAACAAGAGGAAAGGTTAAATCTGGGTTAAAAAAACCCAGGAACAAAAACTTGTTGCTCAAAATAGCATTAGGTAAGATGCTTTCAAACAGCTCTTCCTAGCTTCTTAAGAAATACATTAATCCAGGAAGCACAGAGAGTCCCAAACAAGATGGATGCAAAGAGGCCCACTCCAAGACACATAACGAAAATGTCAAAAGTTAAAGATAAATAGATAATCTTAAAAGCAGCAAGACAAAAGCAGTTAGTTAACTACAGGGGCATCCCAATAAGACTTTTAGCTGATTTCTCAAAACAAACTTTGCAGGCCTGAAGGGATTGTCAAGAAATATTCAGAGTCATGAAAAACAGGGACCTACAGCCAAGAATGCTCTACCCAGGAAAGATATCATTTAGAATCATGGGGCAGATAAAGAGCTTCCCAAACAAGAAAAAACTAAAGGAGTTCATCATCACCAAATCATTGGTATATGAAATATTAAAGGGACTTATTTAAGAAAAAGAAGATCAAAATTGTGAATAATAAAATGGCAATAAATATGTATCTATCAACAATTGAATCTAAAAAATTAAGCAAACAAAAAGAACATATACAGTGATTTTTGGAAGCATGGATATGGAGAGGGTTTTGATGGTTGCCAGAGGGGGGGGCATGTGGAGGAATGGGTGAAGAGGCGAGGGGATTAAGGCATACAAATAGGTAGTTACAGAATAGCCATGGAGATGTAGAGTACAGCATAGGAAATGGAGTAGCCAAAGAACTTATACACATGACCCATGGACATGAACAATGGTGGGGGGATTGCCTGAGGGAGTGGGGGGTACTGGGTGGAGGGAGCAAAGGGGGAAAAATTGGAATGACTGTAATAGCATAATCAATAACATATAATTAAGAAAACAGAAATACATTAAAAACAGAAAGCTGAAAATGCCAAACTTAAAAACTGAAGACTGAAAGATAACTGAATGGCATAATTTTCAAAGAAAAAACAATAAATGCAGTTGGAGACAAAATGAGAAAATAGAGAAAAAAAGATAGGCTAAAAAAAAAACTATATATAATGACACTGTTCAACTCTGTCCTAAAACATTTATACATTCCTATGAAGTGATTGACTTACTAGGATACAAAAATGACTCCAGAAAAAGGCCTAATGTAAACAAATACAATATGAGAGAAGTTGTCAAAGAACCACTTTTAGTAAGGTCCCAGGCCTAGTGGGTTTTATATGAAAGTGTCTGTGCTGTGTAATCTATTGCAGGGCATAGAAAACCATTTTATCAGGCTACCTCAACTCTGACATCAAAACTGGACAAAAATAACATACAAAAGGCAAACTACAGACAAATGGCATTCAAAAACATAGAGAAAATCCTAAATTACATAAAGCATTTCTCTTTCAGCATTCTATTATCAAAGATAAAATATGCCCCCAAAAGGATTTATTACAAGGATGAATGATAGTTTGCTAATGTGAGAGGCATTAACATAACTTATCCTATTAAGAAACCAAAGGAGAAAAAGTTTGCAATCTCAATACATATCCAAAAAACTAAACCTCCATACTCAATTAAAATTGTTAGTTAACTAGACATTGATAGAAATCATAGTATGAAAAATAAAACCCTTTGAAGCCCATAGTAAACACCATGCTTTTTGGTGAAACTCTGGAGCAGCAGTTCACTTTAGGGGAAGCAGAAGTCACCCCAGGACTTTTGCTAAAACACAGATGACTACTTTTGCATAAATTTTGGGCTTTATTCCTGTATCTGTATCCACACTCTGAGAAACATGGTCTGCCAGCATTACAATTGTGGTTAGGAGCAAGAAGACAAGGTGGTCTTTAAACAAGTCCATTATTCAACACTATTCTCTAAGTCTCAAACAAAAGAGAGTAGAAAAAAATGTAAGTGCTATCTATTATTTGCAGGTGACATGGTTGTTTATCTATAAAACCAAATAAAATTAATTACAGTACAATTGGCAACAATAAGAAAGTTCAAGCAGTCTGCAGATAATTACAGATTGAGAACTTTCTCACAATACCAGTAATACTAACCACTTAGAAAATGTCCTGAAAAAACCACCCATTAATGTTAGTGATTGAGAATATAAAATTTATGCACAGGCTTGAATGAAGAAAATGGTGCAACTTCTGTGAAAGACACAGAAGAAAGTGTCAATAAATTAGAGATATATTATGTTTTAAATAAGGAGGACTCCATGTTCTAAAGATGTCAATTGTGCTCAAATAATGCTATTAAATTTTATTACTATTCTTGTTTTTCTGGCAACTTGACAGAATAGTCATAAAATTCACTGGGAAGAATCAAAATGTAAAAACTTAGAAGATGTATTAAGAGTCTTACAAAACTGTCTTAATTCAAGCAACATTATAAAAAAACCTCAGACGTAGAATTGTAGACGAAAAGAATATGAAGTCCAGAAAACATATACAGATCTATTATATGTGTCCATCAATTTAATGAAAGATAAACAATGTAGATGAATAATTTTATAGTTCACAAATAGCTTACTTGTGAACTGTAAACATTTAACACAATGTTGTGTGCAAGTTCTTGGGATGTTCCTGTCCACCCACAGCAAATACAGGAGGGAACAGACAGGCAGAGCATTCAGGATTAGTCTGCTGTGAGTCCAGTATGAGTCTCCAGGCCTGTGTGACTTCCTAAACATTTAGTAGACTCTAGGCTATATCACAGAAAGGACAGGTATGGGATCCTCGTTTCTGTTACACTCTTTACTTGATGTTTGACCAAGAGTAAATCACTCAATGGATCTGAACCTCAACTCCCTCAACAGATTATGGGGAAATTGCTCCCAGGTCCTGTCTCACTCATGAAGTTGTGAGGAAAAATGAAGTCACACATGAAAGCCCTCTATAATAGTAAAGTGCTGAGTAACAGTAGATATCTGATAACCATGCCCCAATTTAGGGCTTAGAGCTCAGGCTGTGGCAAGAGACTATCTGAATTTGTACTGTGGCTCCATCGTTTACCATCTGTGGGTCTTTGGAAAGGTTACTTTCCCTCTCTGTACCTTGGTTTTGTCATTTGCCAATTGTGGGTCCTTGGGCAAGCTACTTAACCACACTTCATTCCGGTTTCCTTTACTATTAAAAGGGAGATGACACCTCAAATGTTGTTACAAGGAGCAAATGAAGAAAAACACACACATACTGCTTTAAATAGTGCCTGACATATAAATATAGTAACTGATAGGTGGTGCTTGTTGTTTATCATCATAATTACCCCTGGGGATCTATGCCTCTCCCACTCTAAGGTTGGAGCACAGAACTCAGGCCTAAATCAATCAGCCCTTTGGGAACCCTAGTCTGTAGTGATTGGTTCAATAATGGACATGTGATCTGTTCAGAGCCAATGAACTACAGTGAGACTTTTACTTGCTGGGAAAGAACCTCATAATTTTAGGCTGGATTCAAGCATAGAAGAATATGGTCCTGAGAACTGGTGTTACCATCTTGTATCCCTAATTCTCTCATTGTTGAAGGAGCTCACTGAGTGTCAGCTATTGGTCACATCTTCTCAATGATCCCCTCCAACAATGAGGGATTCAGAGTTAACCCTTGAGCTGGACCTGGCAATTGGAGAGTCCTTACCCCCTCCCCTCCAATGTGTGTTCTGCCCATTGGTCCTACAGTAGGATCATTTTTAAGGACACAGCCTTGAGAGAGTAAGGCAATGTTGAGACCATCTGGACTGAATACTTCATTAAACTCAGTTAAGGCCTCTGTATAAACTGTTAAAGTTCTAGCAGGCAGGTAGAGAGAGCTATTTGTCTTGCAACTAACCATGACAAACCTTGTATATAAACTTCCTTGTTTAAAAAACCTGCCACCTACCAGTCTGGGGTAGTCTGTCTCTTTCTTCAGTCTCTGTTTGCTCTCCAAACATAGGGGCAAGTTTATAAGCCAACAATTATCCATTACTTTGATGTGGAGTCAAGAGAGAGGAAGCAGAGAAAAGGACAGTATAGGAAATAGTGTACTTGTGAATTTGATCCCTATATCAAGCCACATCTTTACTACCCAGGTATGTGCCCATAGAGTTTCCCCTCACCCCTCTCTATTTCTCCCTTAAGTAAACTGAATGAATTCTAGATGATACAACAATATTATTATATTATTATGACCTCAGACAAAAGGCTCCTAAAGTCTCCATAACAGTTTGGGTCTTGCTATTAAAAGAAACTGCACTTAGTACATTTTTCATCCTCAGTGTATAGTTGCACAATTATAAATGATGATCTTTCATCTGGATGATGGGCATTTTAAGGATGAAAACAACACTGCCCTTTTCCAAATTCTGGTTGAGAGCACAGGGCTGAAGAGAAGTCAAAAGCTTCAAGCTCATGACCTTCAAGCAACAGCCCCAGGGCTGAAATGAAAATTAGTCAAAACCATCATTGCAAATTTCAAAAGGTCACCATTTATGCAAAAATTCTTTAATTTTCACCCCAAACCAGATAAGTCAGAAATGAAAGAAAAAAATGAAAGAAGGGGCTGAAACAATGGTTATGAACAATGTGCTTTCTATGACCCAGTAAACTCTGTCTGTGCCCAATTAGATTGGCCATGACCTTCTGATGTTGCATTGAGACTTTCAACATCAGTTCATCAGTCACATGGAACTTCAGCTAATGACCATTCACTGGTTGTCTCTAATAGAATTAGCAGAGATAAGAATATAAGTGTTTGATTGTTTCCTGATCACAAAGTATAGATATGTATATGGAAATAATTAGCAAAATGTCCCTTAGGAGTTCTGGATCAGTGTATCCAGTGGTCCTCTTAATGCCCCCATGGAAGCTGCAAGTTAACATGTACTCCTACTCCAAACTTTCCATACATAGAAGGCACCACTGTTCATCCCAAGGTTAAAGCCAGAAATTTGAGAGTCACCTGACCTCACCATTGACATACAACGAACAGGAAATTCTGTTGATTCCAACTTTTTTTTCATCTTCACCCAAAGACATGCTTATTGACTTTAGAGAGAGGAAAGGGAAGGGGAGGGGGAGAAACATTGATATGAGAGAGAAACATGGATTGGCTGTCTCTCATATTCACTCCAACCAGGGACCTAACCCACAACCTAGGCATGTGCCCTGACCAGGTATTTAACCTGTGACCTTTCAGTTTACAGGATGATGCTCCAATCAACTGAGCCACACTGGTCAGAGCTTATTCCAACTTTTAAACATCTCCTAAAGTGATGACCAAGTTGTCCATCACCATGGCCACCTCCTTAATGGGGAAATCTATCATTGCTCCTGCATTTTTTCATTGAGGCCTTTTAATTGACATTCAAATAGTGCTCTTGCATCCACAAGAGCACTATCCACCATTCACACTCCAGCCAGAATGAACTTCAGAAATGAAAACCTTATCATTTCAGATTTTTACACTCCCATTTTAAATTTTCCAAAGGATCCCTGTTGTTCTCAACATTAAGTCTAACTTAACATTCTTTCTATGGGTCTGTATGACATGGCACCTTCCATTTTCTGCATTCATCCCACCTGCAGATTCACACATTTCCCAAGCTGTGATTGGATTTCCTATTATCATTTTGGTTTCTGTATTAAGTCATGCTCTCTATAGCCTCCAAACCTCTGTACATGCTATTCCCTCTTTATGGAACACCACTCATCCCTTCACCTCTCTAGCTTTCTTTCATCTTTCAGCTCTTTTAAAACTTTTAACTTTTTTTTTGTAAGACTCTTCTCAGTCCAGAGAAGTAGCTTGGTGGTTAAGGGGAAAGGCCGTGGAGTCATATCAATTGAATGCAAATTCTGTCTCAGATAACAGCTAGGTGTGTGACCTTGAGCCAATGACTTAACCTCTCTGTTTTTTTATCTGTAAAAAAGAATTACAAGCAATGCTAAATAGGTCAAATGTGATCACATAAATGACTTAGTATCATAGCTGACACATCAACTCTCAAACAATGTTAGATATTATTATCATTATTTAACTGGTTGTGCATGAATTCTTCTAAAGTCTATGTTTTTGGTTATATTCTCTTATTTTTAACAACCTATTGGAGGCTCTTATTCATACCCAAGCCTCTGCCTTTACCACCGGTGATATCCAAATATATATTTCCAGATCAGACCTCACTCTGAATTTCTAATATCTTACTGGGGTTATTGTAATAGCCCTTCGGTTTACCTCCCTGATTCTTACATGTATAAAATTTGTTTTCACCTGGCACCTAACTAGGTTTTTTAAAAATATCAACTCATTTGGGGAGCGGGGACATTTGTCCCACTTTCCTGCAAACCTGACTGGTGCCTCCCTTTCATGGGAAGTTTGCTAGCTCCACTCTACAGGTTCTTGCCAACCCCACATTCCTAACTCCTAGTGGCTCCACCCTGCCATGGTCTGGGCAAAATCTAAGACAAACTTAATTGTGTGGCTCTGGGGTAGGGCCACTCCCTCCACCTTTCCCCATGCCTGACCGGCACCTCCCCTTCACAGGAGATCTACTAGCCCCCTCCTCCTGAATCCCAGTGGCCCTACTCTGCTGAGATCAGGCTCTGGACAAAATCTGGGACAGACTGAGTAGTGTAGCTCTAGGAGAGGGTCATTTTCTCATTGTATACCCGACCGGTGCAGAACCCTCCCTTCATATGGCCAAATCTTTGTCATTTGGACCTGATGAACTCTGCTGGCCTCACCCTGACAACTCCGTGAAGCCCTGTCCCACCACAAAGGTGTGCAAGTACCCACTTGATAGTAGCTAGATGTGGTATACTCTGGGACATTTGCTGAGTGGCCTCAGACTGAGCACTGGCACTGAGTTTGAACTTCTGTCAATCTGGTGAACACCACTTTCCCTTATCTGGTGACTCACCAAGAACCTACCTCATGCAACTTGAGGTTCTTTCAGTGACTGAGCCAAACAGGCAGCTGGCAGGTGGAAGCAGGCAGAGATCAATCTGGGGGTGACCTTGGATTTTTCCCGACCTGCCCCCAGGCTAAGCATTGGTAAAAAGCAAGCCTTATGTGGCTTGGTCCTTCCTGCACACACCCAAACCCAAGAAAGGCAGCCACAAACTGTGAATCATTTTATATTTCCAAACAGGTTACCCACGGCCAGTCACAGGCAGCATTTGACATTGGTCTGCATCAGAGTCCCTCCTAAGAAGTCCAGAATAAACACACCCAGTGGCCAGCTTCAGACAACATCAGAATAGGATTCAATTAGTTTTACAAGTGGTGTATCCAAAGGGAGATCTTGGCAGGCCCCAGACCCTGCTGAAGCAAATTCAGCTTCATGTGGTCAGCACCTGCACAAGAGCTCACACACTGTGATCAAGGTTGATCCTCACAGCCAGCAAGCCTGAGTGTCACTCCTATGCACAAATGGGCTAATAACATGCAAGGTTCAAAAATAACAAGAGAGCCAACATAATACACAAGAAATATTCTTGGAGCACCCAGCTCAGGTGATAAAGGAGACTGCATCACTGGGTTCCACAGGACACATACTACATAAGACCACCCTACCAAGACTGCAAGTCATAGCAGATCTACCTAATACACAGAAACAGACAGGAAGAGGTAACCAAAATGGGTGACAAAGAAACATGCCTCAAATGAAAGAACAGAAGAAATCTCCAGAAAAAGAGCTAAATGAAAAGGAGGCAAGCAATTTATCAGACATATAGTTCAAAAAAATGGTTATAAAGATATTTAAGTAAGTTAGTGAGAACTACAAAAGCATAAAAAAGGACAGAAACCATAAAAAACTGTCACAAATGAAAAATACACTAGAAGAAATAAACAGTAGGTTGGATGAAGCAGAGAGTCAAATAAGCAATTCAGAAGACAAGGTAGCAGAAAACACCCAATTAAAGCAGCAAAAAGAAAAAAAAATAAATGAGGATAGTTTAAGGGACATGTGGGACAACATGAAGTGAAACAACATCCACATGATAAGGGTACCAGAAAGAAAAAAAAAGAGAGCAAGGGATTGAGAACATATTTAAGGAACTAACGACTCAAAAACTCCCCTAACCTGGTAGAACAAAAAGACATACAAGTCCAGGAAGCACAGTCCCAAATAAGATGACCCCAAAGAGGCCCACACCAAGACACAAAATCAAAATGACATAGTTTAATGATAAAGAGAGAATCTTAAGAGCAGCAAGAGAAAGACACTTAATTAACTACAAGGAAGCTCCCCAAAGACTGACAGCTGATTTCTTAACAGAAGCATTTCAGGCCAGAAAGCATTGAAATGAAATATTAAAAGGCTAGCATTTAAAACAGAAGGAGAAATAAAGAGCTTCCCAGATAAGAAAATGCTAAAGGAGTTTGTTAACAACAAACCAGTATTACAGGCAATGTTAAAGACCCTTCTTTAAGAAGAAAAAACAGAGAAACATAGTCAAAAAGATAAAATGTCAATAAATACACACCTATCAATAACCATTTTAAATATAAATGGCTTAAATGCTCCAATCAAAACAGAGGATAACTGAATGAATAAGAAAACCAATATATAAGTGGTCTTCAAGAGACCCACCTGAGTATAAAAGATACACACAGATTAAAAGTAAAGGGATGAAAAAACATATTTCATACAAATCAAAAGAAAAAAGCTGTAATAGCAATACTCATGTCTCACAATATAGACTTTAAAACCGAGGCTATAGTAAGAGACAAAGAAGGACACTACATAATGATAAAGGGAACAATCCAACAAGAGGATGTAACCCTTGTAAACATTTATGCACCCAACATAGGAGCACCTAAATATGTAAAGCAAATCTTGATGTCCGTAAAGGGAGAGGTTGACATTAATACAGTCATTGTAGGGGATTTTAACACTCCATTGAAAGAAATGGATAGATCTTCTAGACAAAAAATTAACAAGGAAATAGCAGCCTTAAATGACGCACTAGATCAAATGGATTTAATCAATATCTTCAGAGCATTTCACCCCAAAGCAGTAACATATACATTCTTTTCAAGTGCAGTTGGAATATTTTCTAGGACAGACCACATGTTAGGACATAAAACAAGTCTCAATAAATTTAAGAAGATTGAAATTATATCAAGCATCTTCTCTGACCATAATAGTATAAAACTAGATATCAATCACAAGAAGAAAAGTGAAAAACACATAAACACATGGAGGCTAAATAACGTATTGTTAAATGATAAATGGGTTAATAATGAGATCAAGGAAGAAATCAAAATGTACCTTGACACCAATGAAAAAGAGAACAAAACAACCCAAAATCTATGGGACATATGAAAAATGATCCTTAAAAGGAAATTCATAGCATTACAGGCCTACCTCAGGAAACAAGAAAAACTCAAATAAACAATCTGACTTTACACTCAAAGGAACGTGAATTTAAAAAAAAAAGCAACAATTAACAAAGCCCAACATGAGTAGAAGAAAGGCTATAATAAAGATCAGAGGAGAAATAAATGAAATGAAATAGTCTTAAAAATACAAAAGATCAATGAAACCAAGAGCTCATTCTTTGAAAAGATAAAAACAATTGACAAATCTTTAATCAGACACATCAAGAAAAAAAAAAGGAGATAGGATCCAAATAAATAAAACCAGAACTAAAAGAGAAGTAACAGGAGAATCCAAGATGGCAGAGGAGTAAGCAGAAGCTACACTAACCTCCTCCCTGAACCAATCTGGAATTACAACTGAGTATAGAGAGATCATCCAGAATAACCATCTGAACACTAATTAAAGAGAAGCCTTGTAACCACAGATGGATGGAAGAAAACACTTCACCACAATGTGACTGGTAGGGAGTGCAGAGGAAATGCGAGAGGGCTGGCTGGGTTCCCATGGGCAGCAGCTGAAGTGACAGGGATATTTCAGTGGCCAGGGGTTTCCCCTGAGATGTGTGGTGTCTAAACCCCAAGCTGGGATCCCTAGCATTAGAGCTGAAAAGGAACTCAGGTAATATCCAGCTGCGAAAAGCAGCAAGGTTTCTGTCTACCAGGGAGAGATGGCTAGAGATGCAGAGCCTCTTACAGGGCAATGCACAAAATTTCATTTGCAACCACTTACCCTGGGCTCCAGCAAAGGGAGGGCAGAGTGGACTACAGACACTTGAGGAGAGCCTGGGTTGGTGACTCTGGGGAGAGAACTGAAGGAACAGTCACCAGGATCTCTGTGATGAGTCATTCCCCATATGACAGGAGTCATCTCTCTCAAGCACAGCACTACTCTCTGAATGGCATCAGCCTAAGGGGAAGCTGTACCCCCACCCACAGTAATTACTCTGCCCCACCCTGCGTTGCTTAAGCCTGGTTGCTGATTACAGCTTGATCAGATTAACAGCCAATCAGTTTGATGACTGATTAGTTTAAAAGCTAAAGCAGAAAATCCAAAGAAGCAGCCAAAATTAGAAGACAAAAAAACAGACCCCAAATGAAAGAACCAGTGAATTCTCCAGAATATCTACAAGAAATGCAGACAAGCAATTTATCAGATAGGAGGTTTAGAGTAATGATTATAATGATACTCAACAGCATGAAAAATAACATAGAAACCATAAGAAAGGACCAGTCAGAAATACAGAATGCAATATCTGCAATAAATAACACATTGGAGGGAATAAACAGTAGGTTAGATTAAGCAGAAGACAGAATCAGTGTTTTGGAAGACAAGGTAGGAAAAAACACTCAGGTAGAGCAGCAAAAGGAAAAAAGAATTTTAAAAAATGAGGAGAGCTTAAGAAACATTTTGGACAACATGAAGCTAACTCATATCTGCATCATGGAAATACCAGAAAAAGAAGAGAGCAAGCAAGGGATCAAGAATCTATTTGAAGGAATAATGACTGAAAACTTCCCTAATCTGGTGAATGAAAAAGTCACACAAGTCCAGGAAGCTCAGAGAGTCCCAAACAAGTTGGACTCAAAGAGGCTAACACCGAGACACATCATAATTAAAATGACAAGGCTTAAAGACAAGGAGAGAATCCTAAAAGCTGCAAGAGGAAAGCAGGTAGTTACCTACAAGGGAGCACCAATGAGACTGGCATCAGATTACTCAACAGAAATATTTCAGGCCAAAAGGCAGTAGAGCAAAATATTCAAGGTGATGAAAAACAAGGACCTATCACTTAGGCTACTTTACCCAGCAAGGCTATCATTTAAAATTGAAGGAGAAATAAGGAGCTCCCCAGACAAGAAAAAGCTAAAGAAGTTCATTTACATGAAACCAGTACTGCAAAAAAGGATAAAAGTCTTGCCTGAAGAAGGAAGAGGAGGAGGAGAAAAAGGAAAAGAAAAAAAAAAGGGAGGAATCAGTCTAATAATAAAACGGAACTACAAATATATTTATCAATAATTGCCTTAAATATAAATGGCTTCATGGGTAGCTAAAGACAGAGGGTAGCTAAATGGATAAGAAAACAAAACTCATATATATGTTGCCTCCAGGACACCCATCTCAAGTCAAAAGATACACATAGAGTAAAAGTAAAGGGTTGGAAAAAGATATTTCATGCAAATGGGAAAAAAAGCTGGGGTAGCAATACTTATATCCAACAAAATAGACTTGAAAACCAAGGCTATAGTAAGAGACAAAGAAGGACACTAAATAATGATAAAGGCAACAATCCAACAACAGGATATAACCCCAGTAAATATTTACTCAACCAACATAGGACCACCTAAATATGTAAAGCAAATCATGATGGACATAAAGGGAGAGATCAACAGAAATACAGTCATAGTTGGGGATTTTAACATCCCACTGACTTCAATGGATAGATCTACCAGGCAGAAAATCAACATAGAGATAGGGGCCTCAAACAACACACTAGATCAAATGGATTTAATTGATATCTTCAGATCATTTCACTCCAAGGCAACAGAATATATATACTTCTCAAGTGCACATGAAACATTTTTTAGGATAGACCACATGTTAGGACACAAAACAAGTCTCAATAAATTTAAAAAGGCTGAAATCATATCAAGCATCTTCTCTGACAACAATACTATGAAACTAGAAAGGAATCACAAAAACACTGAAAAATGCACAAAGACATGGAAGCTAAATAACACATTATTAAACAATGAACGAGTCAACCAACAGATCAAGGAAGAAATCAAAAGATACCTTGAAACAAATGAAAATGAGGACACAACAATCTAAAATATGTGGGACCCTGGGAAAACAATTCTGAGAGGCAAATTCATAACAATAAGGCCTATCTCAAAAAAAGAAACAAAAAAAAAAAAACAGGAAAAGTTCAAATAAGCTATCTAACTTCACACTTAAAGGAATTTGAAAAAGAACAACAAACAAAGTCCAAAGTGAGTAGAAGGAAGGAAATAACTAAGATTAGAGCAAAAATAAATGAAATGAAAAATAAATAAAATTAAAAAATGATACAAAAGATCAATGAATCCAGAAGCTATTTCTTTGAAAAGATAAACAAGATTGACAAAACTTTAATGAGACTCACCAAGAAAAAAAGAGAAAGGACCCAAATAAATAAAATCATAAATGAAATAGGGGAAAGAACTTACATCAAAGAACTAAAAAAGGATTGTAAGAAAATATTATGAACAATTACATGCCAACAAACAGGACAACCTGGATGAAATGAATAAATTCTGAGAAAAATACATTTTTCCAAAAATAAATCAGGATGAATCAGAGAATCTGAATAGACAGATTATAACTAATGAAATTGAAACAGTTATCAAAAACTCCCAACAAACAAAAACCCTGGACTAGATGGCTTCACAGTTGAATTTTACCAAACATTCAGAGAAGACTTAACAACTCTCTTTCTCAACCTATTTTATAAAACTCAAGGGGAGGTAAGGCTCCCAAACTCATTTTATGAGACCAGCATTATCTTAATTCCAAAACCAGATAAAGACATTACAAAGAAAGAAAATTATAGCCCAATATCCTTAATGAACATATATGCTAAAATCCTCAACGAAATATTGGCAAACCAAATACAGCAATGCAAATCAAAAGATCAAGTGGGATTTATTCCAGAAATACAAGGTTGGTACAACATTCACAAATCAGTAAATGTAATTGACCACATAAACAAAATGAAGGAACAAAACCACATGATCATATCAATTGATGCAGGGAAAGCTTTTGTTATAACCTAGCACCTTTTTATAATCAAAACTCTCAGCGAATTGGGAATAGAAGAAACACACTTAAACTTAATAAAGGCCATATATGACAGACCCACTGCCAGCATCATACTCAATGTGCAAGAATTATAAGCCTTCCCCTTAAGATCAGGAACAGGACGGGATGTCCATTTTCACCTCTTTTATTCAACATAGTACTGGAAGTCCAGGCAACAGCAGTCAGACAAGAAGAAGACATAAAAGGCATCCAAATTGGAAAGGAAGAAGTGAAACTGTCTTTATTTGCAGATGGCATGATACTGTACATAAAGAACCAGAAAGATTCCACCAAGAAACTACTAAAACTGATAAATGAATTCACCAAAGTAGTGGGATACAAAATTAATATCTAGAAATCGGTTGCATTTTTATATGCCAATAATGAACTAACAGAAAGGGAAATTAAACAACAATCCCATTCACAATTGCTTCAAAAAGAATAAAATATCTAAGAATAAACCTAATCAAGGATACAAAGGACCTGTACTTGGAAAATTATAAGACACTGAAAAGAAATAGAAGATACAAATAAGTGGAAGTATATACTGTGTTTATGAATAGGAAAAATTACCATCATTAAAATGTCCATACTATCCAAAGCAATCTATAGATTCAACACAATTCCTATCAAGTTTCCAACGACATATTTCCCAGAACTAGAACAAATATTTCAAAATTTTATATGGAACCACAAAAAGCCCCACATAGCAACAGCAATCCTGAGAAAGAAGGGCGAAGTTGGAGGAATCATGCTACCTAATCCTAATATCAAACTATAGTACAAGGCATAGTACTCAAAACAGCATTGTACTAGCATAAAAACAGACACATAGATTAATAGAACAGAATAGAGAGCTCAAAAATAAACCCACCCCTTGATAGTCAATTAATATTTGACAGAAGAAGCAAGCACATACAATGGACTAAGGATAGTTTATTCAATAAATTGTGTCGGGAAAATTAGACAGATCCATGCAGAAAAATGGAACTAGACCACATTCTTACACCACACACAAAAATAAGTTCAAAATGAATCAAAGAATTAAATGTTAAACCTGATACCATAAAAATCCTAAAAGAAAACACAGGAAGCAAAATATTAGACAGTGCCTGTAGAATTTTTATCAGATATATCTCCCCAGGCAAGGGAATCAAAAGAAAAAATAAACAAATGAGACTATATCAAACTAAAAAGTTTTTGCACAACAAAGGGAATCATCAACAAAATAAAAAGACAACCCACAGAATTAGAGAACCTATTTGCCAATACATCTGATAAAGGGTTAATATCTAAAATTTATAAACAACTTAACAAAACTCAACACCAAAAAAACAAACAATTCAATTAAAAAATGGGCAAAGGACCTGAATAGACACTTTTCCAAAAAGGACATATGAATGGCCAATAGACATATAAAAAGATGCTGAACATCACTAATCATCACAGAAATGCAAATTAAAACCACAATGTAATACCATCTCACACCTGTCAGAATGGTTATCATCAATACATCAACAAACAACAAGTGGTGGAGAGGATGTGGAGAAAGTGGAACCCTTTTGCACTGTTGGGGAAACGCAGACTGGGGTAGCCACTGTGAAAGCAGTGTGGTCAAGGGAGGTAAGAGGGGATAGCGGGGGAGGGGAAAGGGAGAAGAGATTTCAGGAACATCTACAAGGGACACATGGACAAAACCAAGGATGGGTGGGGTCAAGGGTGGGAGGTGGGGATCGCTGGGGTGGAGGGAGTGGTGGGGGGGAAATGGAGACAACTGTACTTGAACAACAACAAAAATTAAAAATATAAATAAATAAATAAAACATCTACATGAATAAAAACAAACAAACTAACTAACTAACTAACAAATAAATAAAAACAGATCTGCTTTTTGAACCAGTGATCCCACTTCTGGGAATACATCCAAAGGAACCCAAAACACTAATTCGAAAGAACAAAAGCACCCTTGTATTCATTGCAGCATTATTTACAGTTGCCAAGATATGGAAGCAACTCAAGTGTCCATCAATAGATGAGTGGATAAAACAACTGTCGGACATTTATGTGGAACCACAAAAGACACTGAATAACCACAACAATCTTGAAAAAGAAGAACAAAGTTGGAGTAATCGTGCTACCTGATATCAAACTATACTACACCATAGTAATCATAACAGCATGGCACTGGCATAAAAACAGACATATAGATCTATGGAACAGAATAGAGAGCCCAGAATAAACATATTCAAATATGGCCAATTAATATCTAACAAAGGTGGCAAGAACATACAATGGGGTAAAGATAGTCTATTCAATAAAAGGCATTTAGACAATGGACAGTTATATGCAAAAAAGTGAAACTAGACCACCTACTTACACTGTACATACACAAAAAATAAACTCAAAATGTATTAAAGACTTAAATGTTAGTCTTGAAACTATAATCTCCTAGAAGAAAACATAGGCAGTAAAATCTTGGACATTTTTTGTAGCAATATTTTTCAGAAATATCTCTTTGGGCCAAGGCAACAAAAGAAAAAATAAACAGATAGGACTATATCAAATGAAAAGGTCTTGCACAGCAAGGAAACCATCAACAAAGTGAAAAGACAACCCGCTGAATGGGAGAACGTATTTGCCATCTGATAAGGGGTTAATACCCAAAGTTTACCGAGAACTTACACAACTCAACACAAAAAAACCAAACAGTCCAATTTTTAAAAAAATGGGCAAAGGCCCTTGTCTAGTGGCTCAGTTGGTTGGAGCATCATCTTACACACCAAAACATTGTAGGTGGGTTCAACTGCCGATCAGGCGCACACCTAGGTTGTGGGTTCAGTCCCTAATCAAGACACATATGGGAGGCAACCAGTCTATGTTTCTCTCTCTCTCTCTCCCTCTCTCCCTCTCTCCCTCTCTCTCTCTCTCTCTCTCTCTCTCTCTCTCTCTCTCTCTCTCTCTCTCTCTCTCTCTCCCCCTCTCCCATCTCTATCTCTATCATCTCTCTCCCCTCCCTCTCTCTCTCTCTAATATCAATAAACATATCCTTGGGTGAGGATTTTTTAAAAATGGGCAAAGGACCTGAATGGACACTTCTCCAAACAGGACTTGCAGATGGCCAATAGACATTTGAAAAGATGCTTGATGTCACTAATTATCAGAGAAATGCAAATTAAAACCCCAATGAAAGATCACCTCACATCTGGCAGAATGGCTGTCATCAACAAACAAGTACTGGTGAGGATGTGGAATAAAAAGAACATTTTTGCACTGTTGGTGGAAATACAGATTGGTGCAGCTACAATGGAAAACAGTATGGAGGGTCCTCAGAAAATAAAAATTGAACTGCATTATGACCCAGTGATTCCACATCTGGGTATATATCTGAAGAAACCAGAAACACTAATTCAAAAGAGTATATTAAGGAGGACCCCAAAAAACTCAGAAATTTAATTATAAAAAATTGTGAATTTATTCTTACATGTTTAAAATTCAGTCACCTTCGAAGTGCTCTCCATTTGATGCAATACACCTATTGAGACTTTTTTCCACTGCTCGAAACAGTTTTTGAACTTGTCAATTTTGATGCTGTTTAGTGCTTCTACCATTTTTTTGTTTTACCTCTTGCACATCAGCAAAATGTTTCCCTTTGAGGACTTTTTCATCTGGATTAATAGGAATGGTGGGACATAGGGATCATGTTGTTTTTGATCAAAAACTGCTGAACACTCAGTGCAGTGTGAGCAAGCACACTCATAAATCACTCATCGCGAAATGGGCAAATGCACTGAGTCTTCAAAAAAATTCACTGAAGTTGAATGCAGCTTCTCACAACAATGCCAGGTGGTACACTGATAGAGATGAGTTCCTAGAACACTTACCTAGCAGGGGAAGCCTATACTAAAAGGGGCCCACCATCCAGAAGATAATTCTGGCTTTTGGGGGGTCCTGCATCACACATACTCCTTTGTTCATTGCAGCATTATTTACATAGCCAAGATTGGGAAGCAGTCTTAGTACCCATCAGTAAATGAGTGAATAAAAAAAGCTTTGGTACATTTATATAGTGGAATAGTACACAGTAGGAAAAAAGAAAGAAATTCATAATATTTGCCACAGCATGGATGGGTCTGGAGAGTATCATGCTAAGCCAGTGAAGTAAGCAAATCAGAGAAAGAAAAGCGCCGTATGATTTCACTTATAGGTGGGATCTAATGAACAAAATAAACTAACAAACAAAATAGAAACAGACTCATAGAGACAGAGTACAGACTGGCAGATGTCAGAGGTGAGAGTTTGGGGGGCTGGGTGAAAAAGGTGAAGGGATTAAGCAAAAAAAGAGTCATAAACACAGGCAATAGTGTGGTGATTACCAGAAGGAAAGGAAGGCATGGGGGGAGGCAGAAGAGGGTAAAGGGGGATAAATGGTGATGGAAGGAGACTTGACTTAATGTGGTAAACACGCAATTCAATACACAAATGATATATTCTAGAACTGTACACCTGAAGCCTATAAATTTTATAAAGCAATGTCATCCCAATAAATTCAATTTAAAAAAAGAAATAATAAAAAAATAAAATGTCAGCTCAGATCACATCACTCCTTTGTTTTAAACCTTTGGTGGTTTAACATTATCTTTTGATCAGGGCTCTCAATTTTGGCCCTGTTGACATTTGGGGCTGGATAAATCCTTGTCCTAAGACTTATTCTGTGCATGGCAGAATGTTTAACGACCTCCCTAGTCTCACCTATTAGATATCAGTACACTCCCCCATACTCTGACCCAAATCATGACAACCAAAAATATCACCAAACATTGCCTAATGTACACTGAGGGGAAGGTGTGCAAAAACATCCACCTTAGTGTGGAACTTTGGTGAGTTATGGTAATCTTCAAGTCATTCCTGGGTCACATGCTCATCCAGAGAGCCAGGCTAGAGTGAGTTCCACCTAGGACGGAGCGAGATTCCTGAGACTTCATTTCATCATGCTACTCAGAAAGACACAATTGAAAATGTAAGAATTGTTTATTTCTGGAACTTTTCATTTAACATTTTCAATCTGTGGTTGATGACAGGTAAATGAAGCCATGTAAAGTGAAATCCCAGATAATGGAGGACTACTGTACTGTAACCAAAAGAAGAGAAATGGATGTGGAACTAACAAAACAATAAATAGACAGGAACAGAAATTCTTGATAGTATCCCCAAACCTCCCATCTATTTCCCATTTCTCTGCTTCCCAGTGCCTGGCACTGGGACTGGCCAGGAGAAGCCTTTGTTCTGTGACTCTCCAATAGTCTCTTCCATTCCCCAAACTCTCCATCAGCACACGCAGTCTGTTATGATACAGGTAGAAGACAGACAATTTATAAATTTAAACCTCCACCCACCAAAATTATAGCTCCGTTTTCCTACATTCTGCTTTGTCTCACATGTAAGGAATCTTGCCACAGACACCTTTTTATGGAGTCATGGTAAAGCTTTGTTGGTGTTTGTGAACAAAGACACAAGACACCATGAATTGGTCCTCCAGACTCAGTCAAAATTTATAGCAGCAGGGTTGCATTTTAATCAAAGGCACATCTTTCAGTGCCCGCTAAAATCTCCCCTTACCTCTTGCATCCCAGTGATTGGGGAACAATGGCTTAGCTCAGCTGCAACTAAACAGAACTCAAAAACTGAGTGACCAGGACCCACCATTCATCTCTTAATGGAGAAAAAAAGGCAGAATTAGAAGGAAATCTGACAAAAGTATAAAAATGTGTCCTTCAGTTTCCTCTCCTCAAATGTAAGGTTTATGGACAGAATTAGAATAGAGCTGAAGCACCAATTCTCCAAGTTTTTGGTTTCAGAATGCCTTTACATGTATGCAAATTATTGAGGTGTTGTTCATGTCAGTTATGTCTATCAATATTTCCTATATCAGAAAATAAAACTGAAAAGTTTTTAAAATGTTTATTTTAAATTTATTTGAAAATAATGGTAGACCTGATGGCATACTAACATAAATAACATATTTATATAAAAATAGCTACTAAAACCAAAAAAGTCAGAAGAATAGCATTTCTTTTTACATTTTTGCAAAGCTCTTTAGTATCTGGCTTCATAGAAGGTGGATAGATTCTCATGTCTGCTTCTGCATTTGATCTGCTGACAAGTGCTTTGGTTGAAGTACTTGAGGAAATTATAGCTCAGAAATATATGTGGGTAGCAGAGAAAAGTGTTTGAATAGTCTCTGAAGATAACTGTGGCTAGTGTTTTTTAATAGTATACCAAAACTCAACAAGCAGCAGTGTCTTAAAGACTAGTTGTCATGTGGAATCTGAAACCAATGTAACTAACTTTTCATGCTCTAGTGCATTAAAATCAATTGTTCTCATCTGCCTAAAATGACTCTTTACCCATGGATAATTTTGTAGTATCATGCATTAGTCATTTGGAAAATATTGGTTCACTGAGTTATACAGGTCTTTCAAATTTAGCACATTTCATTACCCAATATTTTTTAAAAATCACACTTGCTCACAGGAAAAGATAAAGGCAAGTTTGTAATTTTCACTTGAAACTTTGAATTGTATCTTTGGCAACAAATACTGCCAGTTGCTTTTCTTGAAGAGACAGGCTCACTTAGCTCATTTTTTGAGAAAATGTCTGCCAGATTCCCAACTTTGAAGAACCATAATTTGCCTGTCAATTGTTTGTTTAAGTAAATATGGTGTTCCATGAGAGAAAAGCAGCTAGTTCAATGCACAGCTTAGTCACACAAGTGCCTTTCCTGGAGACCAACAGTGTACTTTGACATAAAGCCCAAGCACTTTACATGTACTTACCACTTTCTTATACACAATGTTCGAGATTTACTAAAATATAATAATAAAATTTATACTTTTTTACTGCTTCATCGAGGACTTTTCCAAATAAAACTAGCATTTTCTTGACCAGGAGTGAGTGGTGGTGATGAATACTTTGATGCTATTACCTTAGTCCATGCTCAGCCTCCAGCAGCGTCACTCAGAGTTGTTTTTGTCTTATTAGTGCAAAATGTCAAAGCAGTAAAAAAGGGCAAATACATCTTATTGTTGCTATGAAATACTTTTGATGTTGCAGGCCCCCATGACATGGTCTTGGGTGGGGGCTCCTCTTTCCCACCCGCAGGGGTTAACAACACACTTTGAGAATGCTGGGCTATGACATTAGCATTGAGGACACCAGCTTTTATATTTAAAAGGCCTGGGCTTGAATCCTACCTCTACCCCTCACTAGCTTTAAAAATTTGGGACAGTTGCTTCTCTGATTTCCATTTTCTCATCAGTAAAATGGGTATAATATCCACCCCACTGGTCTCTTGAAAAGACTAAGTGGGCTAATGCATGTAAGCACTCAGTATACACTCACTATTGTTGTTTAGTAAGTGCTAGTGTTTCCCAATGTGACTCACACAGATTTCCTAAACAAGGGTGTCCAAACTTTTGTCATCTCTGGGCCACACTGGAAGAAGAAGAGTTGTCTTGTCTGGGTCACACATTAAACACACAAGCACTAATGAAAACTGATGAGCAAAAAAAAAGGTTTTAAGTAAATTTATGATTTTGTGTTGGGCCACATTCATAGCTGTCCTGGGCTGCATGTGGCCTGTGGGCCACAGGTATGACACTCCTGAAAGGTTTTCACCACCTCATCAACTTCTGGCTTCAGTTAGCTAAATCCTCACCTATTATGACAGAAAGTCAATACATTATAAATTAAGGAATAGAGGGTGAACCTATTATGTAAAGGTTTGGATATACCATGAGAAGGACCAAGTCAGAAATGATGAAACAAAAAAAAAAAGAAAAGCTTGCTATGAAGAGTAGGACTCAGGGTGAGGAGGAACAAGCACTCCTGAGGTAAATGCTTACCATTAAAAACACTTCTAAGTGATTTGATGTTTTAAATTGTGTGCATTGTTGAGAACTGCCCTGCCTGGTTTCAGAAGCTGTAACCCCTTCCGCCATCCATGGCTAAGGCTGAGTGAGAGACCTTGGGACCATAAGCCACTAAGGAGACAAAGCTTATCTCCCTGGCAGGGGCATTGCTTCTGTTTCTAATACTTCACCCTGCCTGGACCCCATGCTTGATCGGTTAGCCAATGATGGGTAAGATTCCTCAAGGAAGGGGCAACCTAAGACAGGCATGATCATGGGGACCCCCAGGGAAAGACTTGGGTGCTATAGAAAAAGGGGATGATGGACCCTTGCCCTTCGGCTTTGACATAGCCTGAGTCCTCATTCTGTCTGCAAGAAGTCTCCTAATCTCTTGGCTGTCTCACTTCCCCTGCCTGACTTAAGCCTGGAACAATGCCTTAAGCCTGAAACAATGCCGGAGGTGGGTGCTGCCCTGTGCTGGAAAGGGCAGGTTTCCCTGGGGTGATCAGGCCTAAGAGAGAATGCATAAAGTCCTATGAAACCCACTTTGCTAATACCCTCAATTTAAATAATAAGGGACCAAGCAGGAAGTGAGTTTGTTCCCCAAAATTTTATGGTGCTTTAAGTATCTGACCCTGACTCAAAATAGGCCCTTAGAGTTCTTTAAATGTTATCTATTGTTTAATCATTTCTGCTTGACAATTATTGATGAGCTTTATTCCTGTGCAAAGTGAACCCAATAAAAGCTTGTCAAGGCAAGGGTCAGGGCGCTCTCCCCTTGAAAGAGTGGCCGTGCTGCCCCTTTTCCTCCACAGGACTTGAAAGTCCGTGTGAATTTGTCTTGTATCTCATCCATAACGCCGCAGACTGGTGTCCACACTGCAGGCTGGTGTCCACATCAGTGCATAACTAAATGTCTTAATAAATTGTAAGATAATGTTTAAAAACTTTTGAGTAAAGTATGAAGTGTTTGAACGTGAAGAGAAAAATATAACATTTCTAGTCTCTTCAACTTACTGAGCAGAAAAATAGGGAAATGATATTCGTTAGATATTTACTAAACTGGAAGTAGAAATCATTTAGGGATGAGGGAATGAGATTGTAGTAAAGGTAGAAGGGAAACTTTGTCTTGTCTATTTCTGTTTTAAAATTTTATATTGAAAATATGTTTTTGTATTACTTTTATATTAAAAGTACTTTAATTAACAAATACAGTAGAAAAATACACTACTCAAAGAATAGGACAAAAGTTAAATATCCAGGATTTTTTTTAAATGAGAGAAATGTGTAGTCATTCAATTTGTCTCCATGGATTTCTAGGGGTAATTATCCTGTTCTCTTCCCCTTCTCCTAAGGAATTAGAAACCAGGAGGCTGAATTCATTTCCACTCCAGCCCCTAGCGCTTAGGAGTCAGTTCTTTGTGGGCCCTACACAAGCTTTTAGTGCATTTAGCTGGTGGGTTTTGAGCACCTATGGTAGGCCAGGGAATTTGGGGACACACAAGCCCTAAGACAACATTTCTATGACAAGGCCCCTCCCCTGACTAATCCAGGACCCCTACTCCAAGGTCCATGAGCATCCTGCACTGTTCATCTGGGTGCATTTCTCACCCACTTCCTTACACATTTATGAACTTACCAAAGACAGGAACTTATCTACTTTATTTTCTGCTGAATCTTCAGCACATAATGCAGTGTCTAGCACATAGTAGGTGCTCAATAAGGACTTATAGGGCAGGTGAAACAGGCTGGAGGTATCCCTAAATGCAAACCACTCATGTCACATCTCTTAAGGATCTCCGAGCTGGGAAGGGGGACCTGAATGGGAGAAGATACCAGCTGGAGTGGAGAAGGGTAGGGATTCTGTGAGTTAGGGAGGGTCTACCTGATAGGACAATGACTCTAAAATTCAGTAAGCATTTGAAACATCCATATTGTTGTCATTTTTTTTACCCCAGTACCCCACAATGAGAAATATAATACTGAAAATGATATGAGCTTATCTTCAGGAGAAGAACAACAATGCTGAAGAGATGCTATTCCACTGTGTCCAGTCTTAGAGAAGAGCCAGGTAGAGATGAGGCAAAAGCTTTAAACACTAGAGTTGACAGTCTTGCTGCAGGGAGCAAGGGAGATCACAGGACAAAGTGCTCCTTCTGTCAAGCAGCAAGGAATGCAGTTAAGGAGAAGACTCAGACATGGCAAACTCAAAAACACGTTATTCCTGGGCTCAAAGTCAAAGTCCTTACAACTTCCTTCAAGATCCTGAACTACCTGGCCTCCAGTACCCTTGGCTGATCTTCTATGCTTCTCCTCCTCATTCCTCCTCTTCAATCACACTGGTTTCCTTGCTCCTGAAAAGCCTAGGAACATCCGCACCTCTAGGTCTTTGCATTCACTGTTCCTTCTGCCTGGAGTACTTTCCTCCTGAGAGCCACCTGGTTTGGCTCCCCATCTCCTTTGTATTTTAGATTAAATGTCACCTTCTCAGGAACCCTGACTTGACCACACTATTTACCATTTTATCCTTTTCCCCACCCAGCCCATCCTCCTTCTTTAGAACAGTTTGGAGGAAGTCCAGGGTTCAGGGCCAAAACTCTCCATTTTCTCAGCCAATGGGAAACCACTGCAGCTAAGCCCCAGGGACTCTAACTAGGTAATTGTTTTTGGGGAGTGGCCCAGCCAGACTGAATTTTCCTGGGTTCAGACCTTAATATTGCTTGGAACCCAACCCCTGCCATTTCCTCACTGCTTGGAAGCTAAGCCATCACTCACCAGATTGAAAGAGCAGAAAGGAGCAATTGCTATGCTGTGCTGCAGAGCTTGGGCTCAGATTCACACTGTTGCCTCTTGATTTGGTCTTTTTATTTTTCTCTATACACTTAAAGTCCTTTGATTGTGAGCCAGACTCAAGTTTGCTGAGAAGTAATATTTTGAAAAACCAGGACTTATTTGTTAGTAAATATTTTAAGACATTTTAAGCTGATAAACAATTAACTGGTTCTGCTGTCCTGTAATCAGTGAAGGGTGAAAATGATTTGCTGTAAACATGCATCTATATTAACTGCTGTATGCCAAAACCAATTTCCACAGGTGACAGCAGAATTTTATAATAGATGAGAAGGTGGAAGACACCCATGAGTTTTTGAATCACTTTAATTTTACAGGTAGGTGTTATTGCATTTCAAGGCGGCTATACGTGATTCTGAACAGCATATGTTGCAGAATACAGAATGGTAAAAGTTCTTTTTCCTAAGCATGCAGGTAACTAAATATATATAGAATCTTATGGTCAAAGAATAGAAACCATGTCTGCTGGACGTGTGTACAATATGTCCACAAAACATGTACTTTCTTTTTTCTTCTCCAAGTTTGCACCAGAGTATTGAGGGAATTGTTTAATGAGCTATGGAACTACACTAGATAATATTCAAGGAAAAGATGAAAAATAAGGGATGGAGAAATAATGTTGTCTAGTCAGACTGCCTCAAACTATAGGAGTCTGCATTACTAACACTTGTGGCAGCGATTATAGGATATTATTTAAAAGGTGATTTGTAAGCACATAAGAGCAGAAGAGTGATTGCTAGAGATTACTATGGTTTCCTAGGAGAAGCTCAAGGTGACTGAATTACCTCAAGCAACGAATTAAATGTATATATCCATTGAGCATCTAGGATAAGCCAGGCTCTGGTTCTAGGCTGGCATTTCAGGGAAATATGGTAGATAAATAATATTTTGACAATAATAAGGTACTTGATAATGCTTCTCTACAACACACAGATTAAAAAGTAGACAGATGATGTTAGGTCTTGCCTGCCCCAAGCTCATCTTGGTTGCCCAGTTTTAAACTATGCAGGCACAAGGTCACTGAGTACCAGGCCTGGTATGCATTGGTCTATTGCAGATATGGTGGGTGTTTGGTGATCTTCAGAAATGGCTTTGGCCCTCTGAGTGCACTGCATGAGAATCGGGCTGCAGATCCCTAAGTCACAGAGTTATCCAGCCAGAAATCTTGACTCTTGCCTGACACAGAGTCTAAAACTCAAAGAAATCAAATAAATGATGTGGCCAAGTTTAGTCCTCAGGAAGTGGGATAGCTGCAAACTTAACAACATCCTTGAGTTTGCAAACTCTGAATCTTCAGTGTGGAAGTTGTCAGAATCTGCTGATGGTTTGTTCACCTGTCCCAGTCAGACTCTATGGGAAAGAAACTGTTCTCAATTCTAATGATTGGTATGGCCTATTAAAAAAAATTATATTTAATCTATTTGAAGAGGTGGTATTATTTGAAGTTTCTGTTTGTTTATTTGTTTTTGCAGCCTAGTGCTGCAACATCTAAATCATGTTATTTGTACTATTTCTTTTCCTTGACCTTGCTTTCTAGATTTGAAATAAAAATTAGCAAAGGTTTGTGGGGTTTGGTGTTTTTTGTTTTTTTTTTTGCAGTATTTGTAGCCATTGAGAGATTCAGAGCCAATGACTGACACAAAAGTGTCTTTTACATAGTAGTGGGCAGTTTGGAGAAGACCTACCCCACCAGGCTTGGGCCCTTGAATTAAGGGAGTGAGTGTGGTGGTTACAGTGAAGCTTCTAGTTGAAGTGCCAGCCCTGCCACCACCTAGCAGGTAATGTGTGAGCTACTTTACTTCCCAGCTTCAGTTGCCTCATATGAAACAGGCCTACAAGTGGCAAATAGCACTATTAGCAGATACAGTTGCATCTGTTTATCCAATTGCATGGAGTAAGGTTGGAGTCCCAGGTCTGTCTCTTCCTAACCATGTGCCCTTTTGGGTCTCTCTGTAAAATGAGGCAATAAAAGTATCTTCCTCCTGAGAAGTTACAAGGATTGAATACTATTTGTCAAGTGCTTACTTAAAACACTACCTGACATATGGCATATACCTGGTAAGTACATAAATAAATATTCAGGGTTTAGCCCAGAAATGAATGCTTCATCTGTCCCAGTAATCATAGCTTGGCACAAAGAAAGTGCTCATTAAGTGTTACATATTAATTATTTTTACTACTTCCTGGTAACCTCTTTCTGGGATTCTCATAGCCCATCCTCTCCTTCAGCTTCTTTGGAAGTGGACCCAAGAATTCATATTGGAATCTTACCTGTTTACTGATCCCAGGAGGAAGGGCACACCTACCCTGCAAATGAGTTCCTCGTGAAAACTCAGGCAGCAGCCCTGAGGTGAGTTTCTTGACTTGCTGGGAGCTCTCTTAGACAGGAGAGCTCCTAGTCTAGACTTTACTATTTATCGGCATCGCTTGGGAGCAAGCCTTGAGAGATCTTCAAAATGCCAGCTAAATCTTGAATTCTCCTTCTACTACTTCATTTCTGCTTTTTCTCAATTTTAACCAGCTCCCCTGCTCCTTATCCCATAAGTGTCAATACTTCTTTGGGTTCTGTCATTTTCCCTCCTTGTGTTCACTGGGTTTTCTCTGGCACTTCTTCTGTACTTTCATGTCTTCACTTACCACCTATGTTTAGATAATTCTAAGTATCATTTCAGGTTTCACCTTCATCCTAAGCAATATATTAGTTATTCTTAAAATTTTTGGAGTATGAGACTCTCCATAGAAGTGCATATTTACACATTTTTCTTGAAGCTTCATGAGCATACCAAATCTTATCCATGGAGCTACATGGAGGGGGGTACCTCTATAAAGAGTCCCAATACCAACTGCCTTTTGTGGTCCTCAAACTCTTCACCCCTACCCACCCAAAATCTCTGTCTGATTGGGACTACCACTAGTGTCACTTCTTTTTATTGCCATCAGAACATTGATTCACAAAGCTTTCTTCTCTTGCCAGCCCCCAAAATATTTACTGTGCACTTGGTCAGGGGCTGCTTTTTCCTGGAAAGCGTTAGAGAAAGGAGGATCTCATTGACTTTCTGCCAGCCTCTCCATGTCTCATAAAGAAGCCAAGACATATGTGAGCAAAGGACTGAGAATTGTCCAGGAAATAAGAGATGACCCAAGAGAATATCTGATCAGAAGGACAGTCTATGATAAAGGCAAATAGTGAAAGAAAAAGAAAAGCAATTCAATACTCTTGGAAAAGCAAAGGGTACTTAATTCCAGAAATAAAATGTTATCATAGATTTCTATACATTTATTCAGTGAGATATAGCAGGGGTCAGCAACATTTGCTTTTTCTGTAAAGGTCCACACAGTAAATATGTGTGGTTTTGCAGGCTAGGCAGCAAAGTTGATGATACTACATAGGTGTATATATAACAGGAGAGAAAAAAATTTTCCACAAATTTTTATTGGCAACATTCAAAATTATAGATGTTTATATATGAATTTCTTATTTTTACATGTTGTGAAATATTATTGGATATTATTTATTTTTCAAACATTTAGAAATGTACAAAATATTCTCAATCTATGAGTTATACAAAAATAGGCAATGAGGTAATTTTGGCCCATGGGTTGTAGTTTGCCAACTCCTGAGATATATGTCTCACGTTCTATACAATGTTGAGTCTTAAACTTCTAGAATTTTAGAGACAAAGCATGATGATGTTTGCTATGTTTATTTTATGAGTCTCAAATCAGCGGAGCATAACTATGTAACTGTTTTATTTTTCAACTGTGTTATATCCAATCCTTCATTTCTTTAAAGATATTTTGGGCAGATTTCATAACTTTTCAGTAATTTTTGGTTGTTGAAACTTCCAATTGTATATCTGATTGCAAAGTTATATCCCTGATCCTAGCACCTTCAATATGTTGTGGCAGAGAGCATAAAGAAAAAAAAAAGGCCCAAAGACCACTTGGTTGGGTGAAGGTGCAAACCTCTATTGTTCTTCATTACTCCTTCTCCAGTGCTGGCTAACACTGGAGAAGCGGTAATGAAGGCCTCTCTGCATATCAGGGTGCTCCCTGTTGACTGTCTTATAGAAACACATGTATTGGTTTTCAGAGGGCCCTGCATGGCTTTCCACTGCCACTTCCTTCTCTGATGTGGGTTATCTGAGTCTGGTCCAGCCTTTTCCACTCCACATTAGCTTTCAGCACTGACAACTCATGGCCCCATGCTGCTGAGCTGGAGGCACTTTGTGAGCATTTTTTAAAGGCCCTCCTCCTTTTAGACAGGCTCAGTTCTGGACCAACGTGCATGGTTTGGGAAGTGAAGTACGGGATGACTGCTTGACCCCTGCTTGACTCCTAAGCAAAGCCATGCTGGGCAGGGTAACATCTTCTTAAATGTCATGCAACCCTGGCTATGACTTCTTGCTTAACAGGCTGCTCTGTTGGGTGGGATCCTGACAAAATGGCTCAATTGCATTTATCCACTATTGGATCTACTAAACTCATAGGATCTCCCCATTCCTAATAGGCTTCCCCATTGCCAGTTCCTCTCCCAGCCCTGGTGTTTAACTCAACTTTCTTGCTGAAGTAGACACAAGAGCAGATGAGCAGTTGGGCTAACTAACAAGTATCCAATCCAGGAATGATATGCCAGTCTCTTTTTTTCCAGACACCCTCAGCTTTGATGAACAATGCTTCTTGAAACCATTGAGGAACTAAAAGTACTGGGAGGGAAGATAGTGGCATAAGAAAGCTAGTACCATTTTCCATAGCAAAGAAATATTGTCTAAAATGGATGAATCAAGGACTATTGGTCAACATATTACTTAGAGGTATGAAGGAATGAAGGAACCACAAGAAGAACTGAGGCAGAAACAGTGGAAAGCACTTTCTACTTTGGTTTTCTTATCTTAACAGGTGAAGAAACTTATGCTCAGAGATTAACCAACTTCCAAGATAAGAATGCATGTCTACCTGACCTCACAACCCATGTTGTCTGATATTCTCTTTTGTCTCTCATAAATTATTAAAGGCCCATTTACTCCTACACTGAAAAAGTGGGCTCTGGCAGGATTATGGGAATGGGGAAAAAGAACAACAGCACTGGAGTTTTGTATAGGCCTCTCTTTAACCTCAGAAACATTGGTTCATTGGTGGTACTTCTACATGTCAGAGTATAATTTTCAAATTATTAGTAACACAGTTTCATTTTTTTAAAAATACACAGGGAATTCATGTCAAGTTTTATTTACCAGTGAGGGAACCAGCTGAATGACAAAGCTGGTTCAAAGGAGGGTGTTATATTTTTTTCAGTGAAAGTATTTTGAAATAAGATTGTTAAGTTAGATATAAAACTGATTAATGTCCTACAGGGTAGGCAATAAATCCACAATATTTGTGTTGATCTCCTCTAATGAAGAGAAATCACTTGCATCTCTACTGAACAAAAACTTTACATACATCTTCTGAAGCTTTCTACAAGTAAACATATAACTATGCAGCTGGGCTTGAATTCACAATGAAAGTTAAGTCAGACAAAATTACATTCCCCAACAGAATCAGAGGGCCCCTTAGGTAAGCTAATTAGACACCACTCTATGAGATCATTAAAAGGACAGAGTCATCTTTTTGCCCAATTCCTTGGTTTATTTTTTTCTGATGCTAGTAACCCACACAGGCCACTCAACCATGGAATGCAAATCACTTGCCTTTATTTTAATCCAGCAGATAAAATTTCAAATATAAACTGAGCGGAAGTATTTTCAAGGCATCTACTTCCTCAGATGGGTAGAATCTTAGAGTCAGAAGGTAGAGGGGCTAGATATGAGGTAGAAAGAGGAAGAGTGTGGCCTTTCCACCCATGATGACACATCTAGGAGTAGGATTCGAAATACTTAAACACTAGTAGGATTCAAGACCTGCCTATCAGCATAGATGCTTTCTTAGGGCTGGAGTAGGGTCATGATGGTCTTGCTGGGTCAGGTCTTAACCCTTTATCTGACATATCTAACAGATGTCTGGGAGATTCTAGGAAGGGCTAGCATGGCTGTATTGATGGTGGGGGTTTGGTGGGGGGGGGTCAGGGGACTTGGGACAGGAGCTGTTTATCAACAGGTAAGGAAATATTTCAACATTTTAATAACTTGTGTGGCTATACAGACAAGTTCTGGCTGAATGTTAGTCAGGCTTACATCCTTATTAATACTGCCAAAACCCCATTCCTGACCCACCTCCCAAACATAGTCATGGTCCCTCTTCCTCATCCTGCCTGAACACTCCAGCCCATGTCTTTCTTGGGCTTTAGGGACAAGGAGGAACAGTGTAGGAAAAGGAATAGGGAGACATTCAGGAGTAAGAAAGAGTAAGACAGTTTTGATATATTTCACACTCATGTCTAAAGGAAGATACAACATTAGATCTAGAATAGGAGGCACAGAAATGACTACTTTATACTGTTTGTAAGCCCTAGGGATATAGCAGTGCCACCAGCAGGCAAGAATCTCTGTCTTTATCAAGTTTCTGTTCTACTGGGAGATAGGAAAAGTATGAGTTCATGTGTGTGAAGGCACCTGGAACCGGGTTTGGTACACAGGAAATACTCAACCAGTGTTACATCCTTGTCTCATCCCATCCTCAACCATGCCTTTCCTGCTTCCCTGAAGGCTTCTGAACACATAAATAAAGCTGGAACCCCATCTGGCTGAAAAGTCAACCATCTGGAGATTTGCAAATATGGGAGAACTTCTAATGACTGGCTAATTTTTTTTTAAAAAGTTTCAGCCACATGTTTGATGTCATCCAGACCCATCTGTAGCAGAAATAGCAGTTTATTGAAACTTTTTTCCATAATTTTAATTTCCATGCCCTAAAGTCCTAAATGGGCTTTCTTTTCTTAGTATGCATTTAAAAAATGAATTTAAAAAGTGATTATTGACTAATGAAGAGCAATTCAGTAATCAAATTTGAGAATATAATAAATTTGAATTAAAAGTGCCTTTTAGGTAACGTCTAGGGCTCAAAACTGGCAGCCCATGGGTCAAATTCAGCTACAAAGAAAGTTTGCTTTAGCTGACAACATCTTTTTATTTTTTAGAACATTTTTATTTTTTAAAAGATTTTATTAATTTATTTGTAGAGAGAGAAGAAAGGAGAGAGAAAGAGAGGGAGAGAAACGTTAACATGTGGTTGCCTCTCACATACTCCTAGCTGGAGACCTGGCCCACAACCCAGGCATGTGCCCTGACCAGGAACTGAATCTGCGACCCTTTGGTTCGCAGGCTGGCACTCAATCCACTGAGCCACACCAGCCAGGGCGGACAACATCTTTCTAAAAAGTTGAATTAGTTGCCTGTATTTTAAAGATCAAGACAGTTTATATCTGGCATTTTAAAACTTGAAATATTGGGCCAAATTGGTACATATTTTCCCAAGGTAAAAATCAACTTAAGCTAAGTAGTAATTGTTCCTTAGAATGGGTTTGTGCTCTCTAATTTGCCACAGCCCCCACCACTCTCTATTGCCCTCACATTGAGACAAAGTTTCAGTTACTTCTTCCTAAATGCACTCTTACCCCTTCCTGATCCCCATAGAATTGAGTGAAGAATACGGTGAAATTATTTTTTTCACACTTTATATTACCTGCCTAGTCCACGTGAAAATTTGGATTGGCACTCCCTAATATTACCTGAAGCTCTCATTTTAAAGACGTATTTATTTGTTTGTTCATTTATTTTAGAGATAGGGGAAGGGAGGGAGAAAGAGAGGAAAGAAACATCGATGTGAAAGAGAAACATCAATTGGTTGCCTCTCATAAGTGCCCTGAAACCCAGTCATGTGCCCATATTGGAATGGAACCAGCGACCTTTTGTTTTGCAGGACAATGCCCATCAAACTGAGCCACACCAGTCAGGGCTGAGGTTCTCATTTTAGATTTGGATAAATGGAGATCCAAATGAGGAAAATAACATGCACAATTCACGTTAAGTATTAGTGACAGAAATGTGATTAGCTGCCAGGGTTCCTTGCTCCCAGGCTAGTGCAGTGGTCTTTCCACTGTCTAAATACATCATTTTGATTGTATCTAGGACTTCAAGAAAGAGGTTTTCCCAATGAGAGCATCATATGTCAAGCATGTTCTCACTCGAATTCACACATTGCTATTGAAAACCCACAGCAGGTTGGGGCACTACTCCGTAAATGCTTTGCATACTTTCCAGATAATGAGTCAGGCATTCGTTCTCGTTTCTCAGTGTGGGTGTCTCTACATAGGTCGATTGTTTTTATATTCCAAGCATGTCCTTGCCGCCTCTGAGTCTGCACCTGTCTGGTGGCTCCTGTGCCCCCGCAGACACTGCACAGGCATGCTGAGTGTTCTGGGAGGTGGGGCATCCAAATGGAAAGACCCATGCATCTGGGCATTTTCACAAGCTGATGTCTGTACATTATGGTAGCAATCCATATCCACCAGTGCATGAGTTAATGTTCTCTAGCAAGTGCTCTGAGAAGCAACACGGCTTAGGGGAAGTAAGTGACTGCTGACTTGAAGTATGTGACCTTGGCAAAGTTATATAACTTCTTCAGCCTCAGTTTCCCCATCTATAAAGTGAAGGTAGTAACACCTGTTATCACTGAGCTCCTTTGAGGGAGAAAATTAATTTTTCAAAATTCTTAGAACAGTCCTAGCTCCTAGTAAATGCTAATATAAATGATATTATGGTGAGTTATAGAAATGAAAACTGGAAACATTCCTTCTCTTGCTTCAGCAATGTGATCCTTCCTAACACATGTAGTCATCCCTAGGCCCATTGTAAATATTCAGTACTCATTGGCTTTAACATCATAATAGCTTGTAGGACTTTTAGAAAATTTAGACTCCAGTGATCCACTGCAGACCTATGGAAATAGAGAATCTAGTTGTAGGATCTGATAATCTATTTTTTAAGCTCCTTATGTGATTCTGGTAACTAGCCGAGTTTGAAAGCATTTGATGTACTTGAATATCTTTCTTATACTTGAATATCTCTAGTGGTGGGGAACTCATCACCTCTTAAATCTTCCTATTCTACACTGGATACATTTTTATACTGAGGCAAAACCTGTTTGCCTCTAACTTTCACTTCTACCCCCTTGAGGCCACACGAAGCATTTCAAATCTCTTTTTCCTGACAGCTCTTCAGATATTTGCAGACAGTTGTTACGTTCCTGCTGAGCATTCTCTTCTTCTGGACAAAATGGCTACATTCTCTCATGGTTCTTAAAAAAGTGTGGATGAACTGACTCTTCTAATTTGATATCTAAAAGAAAGGAGCTACAAAACCCCTACTTCCACCCTGTAATTATCCTTTGACACCTAAAGGGTCAGAAAAAATGAAGATGTTGAGACTCTGGGAGATACCAAACAGAAAATGGTTGTGCATCTTCATCCCATCAGAGCATGGGTTCATCTACTGCATGTGTCTGCCCATGCAGAAAGCAGCGGCTCCTGCAAATTCCTTGAACACTTGGTGTAGTCACTACATGAAGAAAAATCTTTTTTAATAGCAGTTGTAGCATTTGTTTGTTTGTTCTTTTTCTTTATTGAATTTACCAGGGTGGCACTGGTTAACAAAATTACACAGGTTTCAGGTGCCCAATTCCAAAGCACATCATCTGTACACTGTATAGTGTGTTCACTACTCCAAGTCAAGTCTCTTCCTATCACCATTTATCCTTCCTACACCCTCTTCCCTCTCTCCTCACCCTTCAAGAAAAATCTTGGCTTCAGTTTCAGCTGGGCCCATCTAGGCATTGGTTACATGGGTGTACACATAGCTAAAATTTTATTGTGATTCATTAAAGTTTATGCCTCTTACTGTATCTAGTACTTCAAAAATGTAAACAAAAAATGTAGCTGGATCAAATTGCATGGAGACTGCAACAAATTTTCTCAAAAGAATTCATCTGACCAAGAACATATCTTAGATTCAACCAATTCATATTTAATTCAAATTCTCACTTTCTACAGAATGCCTGGGTGGGGCTCAAATTCCTTGTGCAGATTGTGGGCATAAGACAGGATGCTGGAGAAAAGAGAAAACTTCAGTCAGGAAATGCTAAAGGTTCAGGAATCACAGGTCCTAAAGGGGGAAGCTAAAACTGGTGTTGAATTGTGCATTCTAAGGTTTAGTTCCAAGAGGCAAAAGAATCAGAAATAGCTGAAACATGGTCTACATGTGTAGATATTGGTAGGAGTCTCAGATCATTTATTATGCCACCCCTAGAACCATGTAGGCATCAAAACATCCACAAAATTACAGCTTTACAAAAAAATCATTCAATTCCTTATTGTCAATATAAGAAAGCAAGTTATAGAATTTTCCTAAGGTAAATGACTTCACCATACCCAACAACAAATGATCACAAATATTAGCTTTTTATTTCCTAAACAATTACTCTTTAATTTCTATCAGTACACTAGATAAAATAGGAGGTTTGGATAGGGCTAATTTAAGACCACCTATTCCAAATTAATCATTTTCCAGATTAATAAACTGAAGAGGACAAACGTTTTAGCCAAGGCTGTGCAGATATTTCGCAGCATTACCCAGGTATTCTGACTTCATGTACAGTGATTCTTTTTGCATTTAAAATAGTCTTTTCCCACCTGGACTTCCCACCAGTTGCAAATTTGCATTGGAAGCAGACTCAATTGTAGTAAGTCTTGCAGTCAGAGAGCAGTTGTTCAGAGTGTCAGAACATGGGAAGAAGGCCAGGGAATGAAGCAATATTACACTAGCGAGTGATGTCATAGCATGATTTCCTAAACGATTGACATAAACGCAACTTCTCAAGAAGCCCTGATGAGTGCCAGCCAGTGAGAATGCAGGCATGGAGAACCAATGATGAACAGGGGAGGAGAGCATATAGAAAACCCAGCTTTTCTTATCCATGATTGTGACAAGCTTCACAGAGTCTTCAGAAGCCCATGAAAACTCCCTCCTAACCCTTTAAACCAGGGCCTTGCTTCAGGCGCATAGCTCCAAAGCTTTGATTTCCTGCTCCTTCTGTTTTCTATTGCTGACACCCAGCCATTGTCTAGTGGTGCTGAGAGTGGCTCCTAGTGTCGTGAAGGCGAGTTGAAACCCAAGAGCTTGACGTTCTAAAACTGGTCTGTCCTCTTCATTATAACTGAGAGCCAATTCTCAATTTTTTAAATTAGAAACAATAAGCTACCATTCTTGGAGAATTAATCTTATGCAAATATAATGGAAATGTATTTTTTGGGTGTTGGGATGGTTTAGGAAAGAAGACATGTGGATACCAAATACCAAGACTTCAGTTTTGTTTTTATCCCAAAATAATAAAATGTGTATTAAAAAGGAAATATTCTTAAAATGTGTGTATGTGTGTGTGTGCAGGAGTTCACATATGTTAATGTGGAACTGGTTGGCAATGGAAGTTCATGAAAATATCTAGTTAGACCAAACTCAGAAGAAATTGATAAGACTATGTTGATAAATAAGAAATAGCTTAGAGTGTATCAGACTAGGTCAAGGAGTTTCTCTCTCTCTCTCTCTCTCTCTCTCTCTCTCTCTCTCTCTCTCTCTCTCTCTGTGTGTGTGTGTCTGTCTCTGTCTCTCTCCCCCTCTCCCTCTTCCTACCTCCCCTCTCCCACTGAAATACAATTTAAGCAGAACCAAAGACCCCATCTCAAGCCAGAGATCAAAGCAGTTCACAATATGTTTAAGGATTTTTGTATTTGAGGACTTTTCTCAATTGCAGAAGCTACCTAGAGTGCTATAAAACCTCATATCATGAAGCTTATACTAAAAACAATTAATAAGATCCAACCCCTTCATCCCACACAACACAGCATTGGTCTTGCTGGGAACAGTCTGGACGTCTGCACCTTCTCAGCAATAATTTGAACCATTGTTTTTCCCTCCATTCACTGCCTCGAACTCCCCCAATTCCCCAGAGGAATATCAGAATATCAGAAACTGGATTATTAGGGGCCACTGAGAGGAATTTGTAAATACCTTCCAGGCAGCAGGTCCTCCAGAGCCCCGAGTGGGTCATTACTTCTTCATTCTTCCTGCTGGTTTCATTATCACTTGTAGATTTAGTCCTGCACACACCTCTGGAATATAACCAGTAGTCCGTGCCCACTGCAATGGTCATTAAACTAAAAGCTGCGAAGGCTCCCACAGTGGTGATCAGCATCTGGATACCTCTGTCACACATCCTCATAATTCTTCATGGTATTCTGAATGGCTGGGGGTTGAAGGGGAAGTTCAATGCCAGAGAAAAAAAATCACTCTGCAGCTGGGTAACCTAGTACAGGCTCTTCCAAAAATTCGTATCTCCTTTTGTCAGCATCCACAGGGACTTTGGGAAAGCTGGAATTTCCTGTCTGGAGCTCTCTCCAGTTCCCTGGTCTTCCTATGGCCCTCGGAAGGGTGCAGGCTCCAGGGGGTTGGTCCACATCACTGCTGCCTTCTGAGGGTCCCTGGGTTCCTTTCATTCCTCAGGAGCTTGGTAAAGATGAAAGTCCGTGCAGAGCATGGCTCCGGAGCCTGCAGCTGTCAGCTCGGTTTGAGATGCTCCTGGCTCCTCACAGCCCCCGGAGACTCAAAGCAAAGAAATCTAGAGAGGTCTCTGTGTGTATGTGCGCGCGCGCTCGTGCGCGTGCGTGTATACGTGTGTGTGTGTGTGTGTGTGTGTGTGTGTGTGTGTGTGCTTGTGGGTGCGCGAACGTGTGTGCTGGGGGTGAGGGCGGATGGCAAAAAATAGCACTGCTGGGAGGCGGGTCGCTGAGAAGAGTGTTCACTGTTTCCCAGCCTCCGAGGAAAGCTCTCCTCCTGCTCCCGACACACACCCCCGCTCAAACTGGAGAAAAGACAGTCTTGGGGCTGGGGCCCTCAGTTTCAGTGGAGGGAAAAGGGGTCCATGGTGCTGAACGGACAGCTCCCTCTCCGTTGCCCTGCCTCCGCCTTCCAAAGCCGGGCCTTCCATTCAGGTCCGTGGAGCTGAACCTGCAGTTACCAGTCTGTCACTACCATTGCTCCACCCCAGCCTTTCTAGCGACTGGGCTGAAGACCTCGGCTGCACAAGGGTCCTCCTCCCCAACGCCCTGCCGCCGTCGCCGTCGGCTCTGTCTAGTCAAGCCTACGCTCTGCTCAAAGTTTGGGGAGCTCAGGACCGTCCGAGCCCCGGCTACTTGCGCTGCACCACAACCCTGTTTCTCCGCTCCCGCAAGGGTTAAGGAAAGAGGAAGGGGAGAGAAGACCGCAGCGCACTGTGGCGCTCTCACAGCTTTCACCCAACGTGGCGTCCACCTCCTCCCCCCCTCCACCACCGCCCCGCCACACTCCCCATCCCAGCTCCCATCACCCATGAGCCAGGCAAGTTTGCCTTTTGCTGCGGGCGCTGCTGGAGCCCATTGGGAAAGATCGAGTCTTCTTAAAGGGGCCTGCCACTCTGGACGTCGTTTCTATGGCTCACTTGGGGGGGGGGGGCAAAAAGTGTTGTCACAGGCACATCTGTGTATAGTTTGTCTCACTCTTGTTTCCCACAAAACAAGCCAATATGTCTACCCTCTTTTCTCTAGATCTCTGGTTTATACCAGAGACAAGGTGCTCAGACCTGGAACTGGTTATTACATACAATCATGTACTTTTAAAAGACAGAAGGAGCTAATTGTATACAGACTCTGTTGTACACATATCAGGGACTTGGAAAAGGGGGTGTGAAATATTGGTCTATGAATATACATCCTATATTTTAACATTCCTACATTGGGGTTGTGTGTGATGGATTCAAGATGGGAAAGTCACTGAAAATGTCAGATTCTTTCCAAAGGTCCCTGGGATGTTCATTTGTTAACATCCTTTCTAATTTAGAACAGAACACAGGTAAAGTTAAGTCCGATGTTCTTGTTAGTCCACAGTGCAGATGCCACCACACACCCAAAAGTAAGTGAGACTCTCCCTAAGAAAGAGGCAGTGTCGCAAAACACCAGCATTTAGCCATCTTTTTATTACTATGTATTCTGGCATGTACTTGAGCACTAACTGAGTTAATTTAAAACAGTCTACAGAATGCCTTAATTTTTTTCCCCTGTGGCCCGATGGGATGGATACCCAGAGGCCAGTGTTTGGAATTGAGGCTGCTTGGGTTATTTCTGCAGTTCCTGAGTTGTATCCATAAGCAACTGCCATGTTTGAATGTTACTTGTCCGGACAAAAATATAATGGGAGGTAATCATAGACACATATATACTCCTGGTGCTATCTCTGGCTGTCTGAGAGATTCCATACAGATGACTGAGTAGCAACAATGTATTGAAGAGTTCTAAATGCAGCACACAACTTATTGGTGACTTTGCTACTTTTTCTTTTGTGCTAAGGTTACTTGAAGACTTGGTTCTTGATGTTAGATATACATGCATGTGCATGCATAGGTCCAGATATATAATCAAGCACATTTGTGTTTGAATGCTTACCTATGCTATGTTCAATTTAATTATGAGTTCTGAGTTTGTTGTAGAGTAAAGCAGGCATGTAAATATGAGTCTGTGCCTGCATGCAATGTTATGGGCCATGCGAATGTGTTTGCTGTAAGTGCATAGCTGTTTGCAAGTGTGGGTATACATGCCTGGGTATAGGTATACTGTGGGTTTGTGCATTTAATTGCATATGCATGAATTGTGGTTTACAAATGCTGATTTGTGAAGAGAAAATAGTACTGCAAATTTGCCACACAACCAAAATGAATGACAGGAGATGGGGGGGATGCACAGGGCCTTCTCTAGAGGTTTCTTTTCCCAGAAAGAAAATTTGCCTCTCAATTTAAAAAAGGCCACATGTAACATGGAGGTGAAACAAACAACATGAAATAATTAATAATGACCAAAAGCAGCCATTCCTGGAGCTGTCTGTTTCTTTCCTCACTTCAACAGAGATGAGAAAGACCCTTTCTCAAAGCAGGACCATGCAGATGAAAGGTCAGTGGACTTTGAGCTTAAGGAGAGTGTGAACCAATCACACCACTCACCAGAACCACAGTAAAACAAGAGCATCTCTCTCTCTACCTCCTCAGCTCTGTCAAACCCAGACAAAGTGTGCCCAGAAACTTCAGCATAAGGAATCAGGTATCCAGGTAGGACAGTGTTGGGCTGGGGGGAAGGGTCAGGAGCTCAAGCATATGAAGATGACAGTCATGGGTGAGGATGTGAACAATTCTTCTGAAGGAGAGAAAGGGACACGTAAAAAGAATGGAGCTTTGTACTGAGCCTTTGATCACAGAGTGTGGGAAGTCCTGAACCTGCATTTGCAGCAAGTCAGAACACCTGACTGGAGTGGGAGTGAGGAGGCAGGGATGCCGTCAGTTAGTTCCCGATGATGCCTCCCCATTTACTAGGGGATGACCTCATCCTTTCATTCAGTTGATGTGTAGGTGTGTGTACATGGGTGCTTAGAGTCTGCTTCTAAGCCTAGATATAATTGATATTTCACCACTAGAGGGCTTTTTCACCAGAACAATCAGCCACCCAGGAGATTCAAAGCACTATCTCTCCTTACAGTGATGGAGTCAGGCTCTTTCTCTGTGTTTGCTGATGACCTTCTCTGATCCTACTTACATGGCAGGAGACTTGGAGGTGTTTAGACAGCTCGCAGCTGACATTTGATTTTCTTATTAAGGCTTCTTCCCCCACCCCCTTCCATTGGACTTAGCTAGGAGAGCAGCTGGCACAGGACCTCTGTCTTTTTTTCCACTTGTCCTCTCAGAGTTACCCTCATCTCAAGAGGAGTCAGTGCCCCCTGAAAGTGGTTTAGGGAGGAGTAATGACAGCTGGTTCAATTCAGTAAATGCTTCTTCTGTGCCTACTATGTACAGGGCATTCTGCTTAACACTTCGTAGAATACAAAGACAAGTTTCCTACCTCCCAAGGAGCCCAGTCTATAGCAGGGGTATTTTGTTAGTTCATTTTGGCTGTAAATAGCAGAAACTCATTGGAGTTTTTTAAGAAAGTGGTGCGGGGTGGGGGGTGCTTTGTAAGGATGTGACAGTGTTTTAAGAATCATTGGGGCAAAGCCACAATCAGGCCTTAGCAAGGAGCTGAAGCCAGGAAGTCAAAGCCAATGGGAATCTTGACAGTCACTCCCTTTTTCATCTCTGCCTGTTTTTATTTGACAAAAATTGTTTTGCTTTCTCAACTCTTCAGTACTCAAGATGTAAGCTTGGTTTTGAGATTTTACATTATCTCTATTCAGAAACTCATGCAGACTAAACTAGGCAGCTTCAGTCCCAATTAAAAATTTGCAGGACAGAAAAACTGACTGATCTAGGTCTTGTCATGTGCCACTTCCTGGCCCAATAGCTGTGTTCTCAGAGCTATCAGGAACAGCTATCAGAACCAGCCCTGTGAGTGGGGGAAGGAAAGACATTCTCAAATTAGGAGAAGTTTCCATGAGACCTCCCCTTGAATGGTGCCCATTGGCTTAACAGTACAACATGATTGTGCATGAGCACACAACGTGGAAGGATTTAGGAGCACGGAAGTCTTTGGAAACCTCTGCTAGAAGAGGAACTGGACTGGGTGTTGGTGGTACCAAACCAGCCTTGCCTTTGTCTGTGCCCTCCTTCCAAGGGGCATGGGCTAAAAGAGAAAAACTCTTCTAAGGCATCCACATGGGTGTAAATTAAGGAGATGGTGGAAATCACCCAAGCATTTGCAAGTTCTGTTCTTGCTGCCTAGAGCAGGACAGAAGCTGGACAGTGAGAAGAGGGGAGGAATGGGAAAGATGTAACATCCTGATATTACAAAGAAAACAGCCAAGATATACTGTGTACAGTTGATGAAAGAGTGAAAGATTGAAGTATGTTATTGAAAGTTACTAGGATAACCAATAGATGAACTAAAAATTACTTCAGCTATATTTGGGGTGAAGTGAGCTAAACCAAGACAGAAATGGGTAACTGTGGTTACCTTTGGGAAGAGGGACTGGAGTGGGACCAGGACGGCTGCTTTTCCTTATAGTCTGTTCCATCCTACTTGATTTTTTTTAAAGCTTGTGCATATACACTCTGATAAATGTTTAAAGTTGTTTAAAAATAAGTGAAAACAGTAGGCAGCATGCCCCTGTCCATCTCTCCTAGCCACCTCCTTCTTTATCAGTGGAAAAATGCCAGGTGATTCCTGAGATTTATCCATCTATCCTTGTGCCTGGAATGCTCTTTTCTGAGATACCCTTCTCAAAAAAAAAAAAAGCACATTTATTTTGAAACAATTGTGAATTTACATAAAAGTTGCTGCCATGGTTGTCACAATTCAATCCCTCACTTAGTTCACACCTCAGCTCAAATGTCATTTTCTTAGAGAATCCTTCTTTAACTGCCCTATCTAGAATAATACCCTCCACATCTCTGTCCTCTCACTTATAGAAGTTATCAATATCTGACATTATCCTAGGTACATGTACAAATATGTACATAGGTTTACACACATATTTGTGTGTTTATTCTCATCTTCCCAACTAGAGCAAAAAAGTTTCATGAGGACAGATGGTTTGTGTTATTCACATCTAAATTACAAGACTACAAGACCCTGGAACAGTGCACAGGATATAGAAGGCACTCAATTAGCATATGTTTAACCAATTAATTGAATAAATTATTATTGTTTCACACTCTGTGATAGGCACTAGCAAATCAATAAGCAAGAAAGCCTTTGTTCTTGATTACCCAGAACTCAGTCTATTGGTAGAGGACAGAGATAGTTAGCAAAGAAGAACAACTGTGGTGGATGCTGCTGGTACCCCACAGATGCCCAGGTCTCCTTTACTGTGTTGGTACACTGCAGCCCTAACCCTGGCCTTCCCACTCGCTTTACCTGCCCTCAGTTGTCTCCTTCTTGGGAGAATTGTTCTTGACTGATAGAAACTGCCTTACCAGTCTGCAGTCAATGAGTGGCTGATGCAGGGGTGCTGCCCTCTCACCAAAGGCAGGGACAACTCTGTGCCACCATTTATTCTCTAGAGTCCTCTATGGATCAGGCCAAGGCTAGACTTTACCTGGGAGTACATCCTTGTTTGACTTTATCCCCGTTTCCTGTGGTTCTCATACATTAGTGTATATCAGGATGATTTAAAAATCTGCTTAAACAACAGATCACTGGTTCCATCCACAGAGTCTCTAGGGTGGTTCTTAACATTTTTTGTTTCTAGCAAATTCCCAGGTGATGTTAATGCTGCTCCCCTGAGAAATCACACTACTCTTCCTTGTGTTGTTTCCCATACTCCCTTACGGATTTTTCCTGAAGATATACATTATGTGCATCTGAATCCCTGCCTCAAGCCCTGCTTTGAGGGAACTCTACCTGAGACAACAGGGAGGGCTGGTAAGCGCTCTGCTCGGGAAGTGCAGGTCAAGGACAACCACTGTCATTGAGGGTCATGAAAGAAGGCTTCATAGAGGAAGTTCCATTTTAAACTGAATGTATAAAGATGAATAGCCAGTGAAGAGTAGGGAACTGTGTCCCAGCTAGTTGGACCAGCATGTTAAAAGCCCTGGTTCATGATGAGTTCAAGAAAATGAAAGAAGCTTAGTATGGCCGACTCTTCATGCTTGAATATTATGTACAAATACGATGTTTGGCCATGAATGCCTTTCTAGAAAATATTGGGAACCTATTAGCTTCCAAAGAACTATATTGCCAAATAATTCCTAACCTTGATATGTAGCAACCTGTGACTATTAAACCCCTAATAGAAACTTGAGCCCAACAGGAAGCTTTCTATGTCTGTGTCTATGTTTTCTATATCTACCTCAGATGAGTCCAGGGAGAAAGTTGGACAAAGGAGAGCCTTCCAGAGGCCAGATGAAAGAGTGATGGTTAGCAATAGGTAAAGGAGTTCATCCTTGCCAGCAGGAAACTTCTTCCATTCTCAGGAAAGAGAAATTTCATTATTCCCGCTCAGATGGATTCGATAGTTTATGTGAACCCGTGAATGCTGTGTGTGCCTCAGTCTGTGTCTTTTAAAGGGCCTCTGGTTATCTGGTTGCATCTGTGCTATGGAATGATGGGTGTGTTGGCAGCAGGTAAGTTGTCTTTTTGTTTAGAACAAAAGAAGACACACATCTGTTGAAGAGGACTGCACATTGAAGGTGGTTGTCTCCTTTGGGAAATGGCAAATGTGTTCTATGTATGGGAAGACATTTGCTGGCAAAGGGTTGGACTGCTACCAAGACTTCTAGCTGCTTACCTAATCACCTTCATTCTTTTTAGCTAATAAAGTGGTTGGGAATCCACTTTGTCTACTTGAAAGAAAATTACATTTTTCAGTGTTCCTTGAAGATAAGGGTGCCCTGTGACAAAATCCTGACCAACAAAGTATAATTAAAAGTTGTTTTGTGAACAATAATAGCCAAAAGGTGGAAACAACTCAACTGTCATCAGCAGGTGAGGAATGGATAAACATATGTGTTATATAAATCCAGAGGAATATTATTCAGCCACAATTTAAAAAGTGAAATTTGGGCACATGCTACAACCTAGATGAACCTTGAAGACACTGTGTTAACTGAAGTACAGAAACTGTGTTAACTGAAGCTAAGTACAAAAGGAGAAATATTGTGTGATTCCATTCATAGATACCTAGAATGAGCAAATTCATAGAGACCGAAGGTAGATTAGAGGTTTCCAGGGGCTAACAAGAGGTAGGAATGGAGCAACCTGTGACTAGGTTGCTCCATTACCATAAGGTGCTTAATAGTTAAGCAACAACTCTCCATTCAGTTAATAGTTAATAGTTAATTGTTTGGTATGATGAAAAGTTTTAAAAACAGATAGAGGTATTTGTTGTATAACATTGTAAATGTAATTAATACCACCGAATCATACACTTAAAGTCACTAAAATGGCAAAATTTATGTCCCATATATGTTATAGTGAAAATAGGGGATAAAATGTTATTTTGTGGTCTGTAAAATCTCCTTCAAGGGGGTTGGTGGTCAAACTTTGCTAGCACATGTGGGCTGCCTTGTCCTCCCTTTTTCTATCTGAACTGGAACCCAGAGCTGGAGGTCCATTAATCACCTTATTACCATAAGGTGATGAGTACATGTTTAGGTGGCTGAAAATAAAATGAAATCAAAGAAACCTGAGTCCCTAACATTATTATAGAGCAACCATCTCAGGTCAGGATGGCTTATCTCCAAAATGATTACATGACAAAATGACCCCTTAATTTACTTCACCCCTTTTCAAGTTTAGCAACTGAACATAATCACCAGTTTATATAGACAAAGAGAAGTGAAATTAGAGAGGTAACCCTTGGTCATGAGGCTTCTAGTCACAGTTGCCAGAAACCCAAGTCAAAGTGTCTAAAATAAACAAAAGCAATCCAGTGCATGTGACTTTCCTGAGTGACTGGGCCTGGGATTTGCTCCTCGTCTCAGGCCTCTCTCTCTCTGCCCTGGATGCATGCTCAGCCTGGCTTGCAAGCACTGGGAACTTCTGGCTTGCATCCTACCAACTCTAGGAGAAAGGGGACATTTGTCCATCAATAGGTACAGTAGATGTCTTGGGGCTGGTTTCTCATTGACCCATTTGGTTCATACCCACCTGACTCAATTGTGGTGGCCAGGAAGTTAGATTCACTGATTTTTCAGGGGTGGGCTATATTTCTGTCCCCAGACACACAAGGAGGAAGATGAGTCTCACATTAATCCATGTGAACAGAGAGTGGGTAAAGGGCTAATTCTTTACAAGCATTCAGGGGTGCTCTTACCAGAAAGATGAATTGATGGTAGGAAGTAAAAATAAGAGATGTTCGCAGTGCACTACAAATATGTAGCTGTCAGAGCATGCAGGGCCTTTAGCCGTTAGATCATTCCACAAATACTTATCAGACTGATGTGTTTACTGGACTCTGCTATATGTACTGAAGGCACAGTGAAGAGCAACACATATCTCTGTCTCTCAGGAACTTACATTCCAGATGAGGGAGACAGGCAGTGAACATGCAACCAAATGAAAAACACTGGTAGTGATAAACACTGTGAAGAAAATAAAATCAGGTAAGGTGATAGGATATGGTGAGCAGTGTTGGTGGCACAAGAGCTGATGATGTAGGTAGCATGTGACAAAGGTCATTCTGAGGAGATGACTTTGAGTTGAAAAAAGTCAGTGGTGGAGGACTTAGCCCTAAAGGACCCAAGGAAGTGTTCTCAGCAGAAGAGCCATCAGGCACAGAAGCCCTGCCATGAGAATGAACATGTCTTTCTGAAGGACAGAAAAGATAGTGCGGTGGGAATCTTATGCACAAGAGGAACAATCAGTCAGTGAGGTTGTGGGGTGAGCTGGGGTCAGGTTATGTGGACTTCTTGGGCCAGAGAAAACAGTTTGTTTATTTTATTCTTTAACATTGTAAAGCCATTGCACAATTTTAAGCAGGGAGTAATGTGATTTGATCTATACTTTGGAAATTTCACTCTAGCCACCAAGTTAATAATGGACTCTACAGGGGCAAGAGTGAAGACCAAGAGACAGATTAGGAGGCTGTCGTGTTAACTGGGTGAGACATACTGGCATTTTGGACCAGGGTTGCTAGGGAATGTGACCTTTTCCTGAGGGTAGCAGGAACATTGAGAAGTTTCATCTGGGAGAGATGTGATCATGTTTGTATTCTTTATTTTATTTATTTATTTTTAGTGCTGCTTCAAAGCCTTGGTTATACTCCATGGAATAGAAATTGTAGCAGAGACCAAGAAGGTGGCAAGGAAATCAAAGTTTTTTGGCTTGAGCTTTGCCAGAGCACCTGCTCTCCTTCCCAACTTCTAGGTGGAAGGATGTGGGAGGAGGCACTGGCCTTTCTCCAATACCTGACTAAGGAGGTCAGGATCAGGGTAGAGACCCCCAAACAATGAACAGACTTCCCCAGGAGAACCAGAAGAAAGAGCCTTCAATCTTCTTGAATCTAGAACAGGTTTGGGGACAGAAGCTTATATCTATGGAAGCACCAAACACTGCACTTGGTGCATGGCAGAAAGTATTGGTAGAGAGGGTGGGTTTAGAGTCAATGAAACCTGGAAACCAGTTCTAATTGCATCACTTACTGTGTAACCTTGAGAGAATTACTTAACACTTCTCTGCCACTCTTTTCTCATAAATAAAATGAGGATATCACAACACGACCTACATCTTTGGTCAATAGGGTCTTCTTATTGACTAATGAAGAATACATATGATAATACACATAAGTGCTTAACACAGTGCCTGGCACATATACAGAGCTCAATAAATGTCAGCTTCAGCTATAAATAAAACAATGATGGCAAAGATGCTATCTCAGTGAGATTTGTTTTAAACTTCCACCTTTAGAATAACGAACCGCTGACTATAATGTGGTTAATCATTTTTTATGAGTCTTGTCCACTAAGAAAACAGAATCACCCAATAGGCAGTTAGAAATTTAAAGGGTGCCTTTATTGAGAGATGAGATAAACACCTCAATAGACAACTAAGAGGCTTAAAACCACTTTGGAAACCTTCCTAAAATCAGCAAAACGGGATGTAGTTTAGGACTTTTCCTGTTGGCTTAAAATGTTGGCCGAAGCTCCAAGAATGATTACAATAAGCATGAAATATTTCCACAGCCAGAGCCAAAATGCTGCCAGGTGACTCCCTGGGGGCCATGAAGAGATGGCTAGACAAGTCCTGCAGCTCTCCCTCTGGTGAGGTCCATCTGGGTTATATGGAATGAAGACTGGGATTCAGTGAGGTGTGGGACACACCAAGTCTTGAGCTTGGGGTGGGAAGGTGCTTTGGTTCTTTTTGTCCGATCCCCATGGAGAAGGAGGGGGCTGCTCTTCCCCACCAAGCCAAGTGAGAAGAGGTCCAATGAACTCACTGGAGGTACTAAGGGCCTGCAAGAGGGGGGATGTCTCTCTCTGGCTGGTGCTCACTGAGCTGTGGCACCTGGAACAGAGCAGAGGCCAGAGCAGAGCACCAGCACGGAGCACTTGAGGGAAACTGACATGTGCCATCTGGGGTCTGGCACACAGATGGGCACCTGGATGTAGAGAACAGTGCCCAGTTTCTCCTGCAGAACAATGAAGGGAAGAGGTTGGCTGGCTCTGCTCTCCATCACAAAACAAGGAGAAAGGGCATTGGGAAGGCAACCCTGACTCCGAGTACCATGTGGATACTGAGGAAATAACTAAGCTCCAACTCTCTTCATGAGACCATGCTCACAAGGGAATGGCATTTGAATTCCAGCAATGCAGAGAGAGAGGGCATTGTAGCCTAAGAGATCCACCAATGGCATTATCTAAGCAAGAAGATTTTCACCACTTACCCTCTCCCATCACCCCCAACCCCCTCCATCAGCCCCAGAGGAGGCAGCAGAGGTCATCCCAGGTTCCTCACGTTGCACTTGGAGGCCCTCCACTTGTGTTCAGGGTTCAGGCTGGGGGCTGGAGGGAGGGAAAGACTGAAATGAATATGAGGTTGAATTTCAATTTAACTGATATGTACTTAAACTTTTTATTATGAAGAAATTTGAAACATCAAAGTGGGGAGGAAATTTTAGTGAATGAATGCCCCATACCACCCATTGCTGGCTACCACAGTTATTGACACATGACCTATCTTGTTTCATCTCTATGTTCCATAATTGCCCATCCCTACTGGATTATTCTGAAACAAGTCCCAGATATTATATTGTTTGGGGTTTGGGCTTTAATAGCTACAAGCAAGTCTTAATTACAGAATTAAAGTGTTTAATGCCAAAGTTAACCAGAGGATCCTGGGTTCTGCTCATTGTTTATTTTTACAATCTCTAGAACGTAAAGTTCCATTAAAGCAATAATTTTTCTATTGTATTCACTGCTCTATCCCCATACTTAAAATAGCACACAACACATAGTTGGTGCTTGATAAATATTTGTTGAGTAAATAATTTTCAAAATAGTTCAGTTTTCCTTTACCATAACCTTTTAGGTGCTCTGATTGAAGTAGAAAATAAAATCTTATGTTATCTTCATCAATGACTTGACTCAGTTCTGCAAGTTTTTCACCAAGATATTCCATCTGGGAGGAATAGCTAGGACAACTGTCTCTTCTGAGAAATAGTTTTCAAAATAATTCCAAGCAATGGCATGGAGGTATATTACTTTAAATCCTGTATATTTTAGCATCTCCAGGAGAACATGCAAACTGTTTGCTCATGTGTTCTTTCCAGTCTGCTAATGTTTTGCTGTGCCCACTTGGTTTTAAAATTTGCACTGCAGTCACTTGAGTGTTGGCCCCCCTACCTGCCAGCAACTTGTTGGTGGAGAGTAGCATTTTCCCCCATCAATGATGTGTGCCTGATTCATTTTACCATAGTCCCCAGCCTGCCTGCCTCACTTCTAAGTCTTCTGAATGGCTCCAGGGGACCCTGGTTTAGAACAAAACAGAGGCATGAAAGTATAGATCCCACCAATTGCCATTAGTTTGTCCAAACCTGTGATCTCATCCATGAAACCAACTGGGCCCACAGCCATTCTTTGACTAATTTTTTATTTTTTCCCATGATTTTGTATCTTACTCAGATCTTTTAATTCTTCTTTTGAAATCAACTTTTTGTCCATATATGTTTTCTTATAATATAGCCCATTACATCAACATTTTCTCATTTATCAGAATGAAGTCATGCATAATATTTTCTGCATATTTTAAATGTATTTTCCTTAACTAGAATTCTTTTTTAAATTATATTTTATTGTTTATGCTATGACAGTTGTCCCAGTTTTCCCCCTCCCCCAAGCCTTTCCTCTCCCTGAGACAATCCCTACACCACTGTCTATATCCATGGGTCATGCATATATGTTCTTTTGCTACTCTACCCCATATGTTGTACTTCACATCCCCATGACTATTCTGTAACTACTGATTAGTATTTTTTAGTTCCTTCACTGTTTTCACTCTTCCCCACAACTGCCCTCTCATCTGGTAATCATCAAAATTTTCTTCGTATCTGTGATTCTGTTTCTGTTATGCTTCTTTGTTTATTCTGTTCTGTTAGATTCAAATGTTGATAGATACCTATTTATTGCCATTTTATTGTTCATATTTTTATCTTCTTCTCCCTCTTCTTAAAGAAGGCCCTTTAACATTTCATATAATACTGATTTGTTGGCCATAAACTCCTTTAGCTTTTTCTTGCCTGAGAAGGTGTTTATCTGTTCTTTGTTTCTAAATGACAGCTTTTCTGGGTAGAATAAACTTGGTTGTAGGCCTTTGCTTATCATGACTTTGAATATTTCTTGCCAATCCCTTCCAGACTGCAATGTTTCCTTTGAAAAATCAGCTGACAGTCTTATGGGAGCTCCCTGTAGGTAACTAACTGCTTTTCTCTTGCTGCTTTTAAAATTCTTTCTTTGTATTTAATTTAAATTTTGTCATTTTAATTATGATGTGTCCTGGGTTGGGCCTCTTTTGGTTCCCCTTGTTTGACACTTTCTGCACTTCCTAGTCTAGTATGTCTATTTCCTTCACCAAGTTAGGGAAATTTTCTGTCATTATTTTTTCAAATAAATTTTCAATTTCTTGCTCTTTCCCTTCTTCTGGAACCCCCATGATATGAATGTTTGTATGCTTGAAGTTGTTCCAGAGTCTCCTTACACTATCCTTGGTTTTGGGGGGGGATTCTTTTTTTTTTCTTCCTGCTAGTCCAATTGGGTATTTTTTGCTTCCTTATCACTGTTCCAAATCACTGACTTGATTCTTGGCTTCGTCCATTCTATGTTGATTCCCTGTCAATTGTTTTTTTACTTCAATTAGTGTACCTTTCATTTCTTACTGGATCTTTTTATATGCTGTTAAGGTCCTCACCAAGTTTCTTAAGCATCCTTATAAGGAGTGTTTTGAACTCTGCGTCTAGTAGATTGCTTGCTTCCATTTTGCTTAGTACTTTTTCTGGAACTTTCTTCTTTTCTTTTGAGCCATGTTTCTTTTCATTTCCTCATTTTTGCAGCCTCCCTGTGTTTGTTTCTATGTATTAGGTAGAGGTGCTATATCTATCAGGCTTGATAGAGTAACCTAATGTAGTAGGTGTCCTGCAAGGTCCAGTGACACAGCCTCCCCTATTACCCAAGCTGGATACTCAACATGCACCCACTGTGTGGGCTGTGTATACCCTCCCATTGTAGTTGAGCCTTGATTGCTGTTAGCATGTCCAAGGTCAGCCACCAACTGTGTTCTGTCTGGGGTCACACAGCATAACATACAAAGTGATCTTCAGTGATCAAAGTGGTTGCTACGTGCACTGGGCTTACAGGTGCCTAGGAGAGGCCAAGCTGTGCACCAAGGCTAGGCACTACTAGTGCTGGGTTTGGGGCAACTTAATGAGATATATGGAGCTTGCTGAAGCCAGGTGCTGCTTGTTTGAGAGAATTTAAGAAGATCTGAAGCATGGGTTAAGACAAGCCACTTACATGGAAAAACCACTGGGAACAGCACAGATGGGCCTGAAAATTGGATAGAGCAGTGTGACGTGAATCCCGGCTCCTGGGGTCTGTGGCATTATGGATGAGATGAGACAAATTCACACAGACTACTGAATCCTGTGGAGGAAAAGGGACAGTACAGCGTCTCTCTCAAGGGGAGAGCACATCGGAGTGCCTCCACCACTCTCTTAAGAGGAGAGCACCTCAACCTTGCCTTGACAAACTTTTATTGGGTTCAATTTCCACAGGAATACAGGGTGTATACATAAAGCTCATCAATCATTGTCAGGCAGAAATGACTAAACAATAGATAGCATTCAAAGAACTCTCAGGGCTTATTCTGAGTCAAGATCAGATAGTTAAAGGGCCATAAAACTTTGGGGAACAAACTTGCTTTCTGCTTGGACCCCTACCATTTAAATTGAAGGTATTAGCAAAGTAGGTTTCATAGGATTTTATGCATTCTTTCTTAGGCCTGATTGCCCTAGGGAAACCCGCCCTTTCCAGCACAGGGCCGCACCCACCTCCAGCATTGTTTCAGGCTTAAGGCATTGTTCCAGGTTTAAGTCAGGCAGGGGAAGTAAGACAGCCAAGAGATTAGGAGACTTCTTGCAGACAGAATGAGGACTCAGGCTATGTCAAAGCTGAGGGGCGAGGGTCCATCACCCCATTTTTCTATAGCCCCCCAAGTCTTTCCTTGGGGGCCCCCCATGATCATACTTGTCTTAGGTCATCCCTCTTTTGTGGAATCTTCCCATTCATTCGCTAACCAGTCATCCACCCGGGACCAAGCAGGGTGAAGGGGAAGTGGGCAGAGGTGGTGCCCTTACAAGGAAGATAAGCTTTGTCTCCTAAGTGGCTTATGGTCCCAAGGTCCTTTACTCAGCCTTAGGCACAGGGGATTGCAGCTTCCGAAACCAGGCAGGGCAGTTCCCAACCGAAGTGCCTCAGGGAATCATCAGGGTGGGGAAAATAGTGTGGGTCAAGTTGATGGAGTCTCAGATATGGCACCAATCTACTGTCTCTATGGTGGAAGAAGGCTCAGAAAGGAACAATGGACTCTGCCAGCACTTTTTGGGGGCTTTCCCCCCTTTTTTCTAATTAAGTAACTAATTTTTTAGTGTTGTTCAAGTATAGTTGTCTCTATTTTCCCTCCACCACTCTCCCCTCCCCCACCCACCACCACCACCCACCCTCAATCCTTCACCCCTTTGGTTTTGTCCATGGGTCCTTCATACACGTTCCTTGATGAACCTTCCCCTTCTTTCCCCAGTTTTCTCCATCCACCCTCCCTTCTGCTTACAGTCAGATTGTTCTTTATTTCAATCTGTCTGGTTATATTTTGCTTGCTTTCTTGTTTTGTTGATTAGGTTCCACTTATAGGTGAGATTATATATTTGTCTTTCACCACCTGGTTTACTTCACTTAGCATAATGCTATACAGTTCCATTCATGCTGTCATGAAAAGTGGGAGCTACTTCTTTCTTTTTGCTGCATAGTATTCCATTGTGTGAATGTAACACAATTTTTCAATCTGCTCATTTACTGATGGGCACCTAGGTTT